>CAJQUN010000767.1:0-199263 GCA_907163345.1 Haberlea rhodopensis | reverse complement strand
TGGAATGGTGTATCCGAGAGGAGAAATCGAACCTTGTTGGACATGGTTAGATCAATGATGAGTCATGCAGATCTTCCGATATCATTTTGGGGACACGCTCTAGAAACAACGATTTTCTTACTGAACCGTGTTCCATCTAAATCAGTGGAAAAGACACCATATGAGATGTGGACTGGGAAGCGTCCTAGTATGTCTTTTATGAAGATTTGGGGTTGTGAGGCTTTCGTTAGACGTCATGCCACTAACAAACTTGGACCCAATCTGATAAGTGTTATTTGTGGGGTATCCTAAGGAACAAAAGGATACTATTTCTATTATCCCACCGAGAACAAAGTAGTTGTTGCTCGGACTGGTGTATTTCTTGAAAGAGAATTTATTTCTAGAAAAACCAGTGGGAGAAAATAGAACTTAGTGAAGTTCAACCACAAGAAAACACTGAACCTGAGATTGAGATGGAAACAGAGCAGGCACCGCAAGCTGTTGTGGAAGAAGCACCTGCTCAAGAGACACAAGCCCAGCGTAGGTCTGTAAGAGAACACCGGGAGCCACAGAGATATGGATTTCTTGTGACTCAACAAGGTGACTTACTACTTATTGATGAGGATGAGCCGTCATCTTATCAACAAGCTATAATGGGCAATGATTCTGAGAAATGGCAAGAGGCCATGAAATCTGAGATGGAATCCATGTATGCAAACCAAGTATGGACTTTGGTTGATCCACCTGAAGGGGTACGACCCATAGGGTGCAAATGGATTTTCAAGAAAAAGACCGATATGGATGGTAACGTACAAACCTATAAAGGTCGGCTGGTTGCAAAAGGATTCAAACAAATTCAGGGTATTGACTATGATGAAACCTTTTCACCACTGGCCATGGTTAAATCCATAAGGATCTTACTTGCAATAGCTGCATTTCATGATTATGAAATCTGGCAGATGGATGTCAAAACAGCTTTCCTTAATGGAAATCTGCTCGAGGATGTGTACATGACACAGCCCGAGGGTTTTGTCGATCCAAAGGATGCTGGAAAGATATGCAAGCTACAACGATCCATTTATGGATTGAAGCAAGCTTCTCGGAGTTGGAATCTTCGTTTTGATGATGCAATCAAAGAGTTTGGTTTTATCAAAAATGAAGATGAACCTTGTGTCTACAAGAAGGTCAGTGGGAGCATAATCAGTTTCCTAGTGTTGTATGTAGATGACATACTTCTTATTGGAAATGATATCCCTGCCTTGCAATCTGTAAAGATTTGGCTAGGGAACTGCTTTTCGATGAAAGACTTAGGAGAAGCCACCTATGTATTAGGAATCAAGATCTATAGAGATAGATCGAGAAGGCTTCTTGGTCTAAGTCAAAGTACATACATAGACAAGGTGTTTAAAGGTTTAGCATGCAAGAATCAAAGAAAGGATTCGTGCCTATGACGCATGGCATTTATCTCTCGAAGGAACAGTGTCCTTCAACACCAGATGAGAGACAACGCATGAGTAACATTCCATATGCATCAGCCATTGGATCTATCACGTATGCAATGATATGTACTCGTCCCGATGTATCGTATGCTTTGAGCATGACGAGCAGATATCAAGTTGATCCAGGTGAAGGTCACTGGATTGCTGTCAAGAACATCCTAAAGTACTTGAGAAGGACTAAGGATACATTCTTGATTTATGGAGGTGAGGAAGAGCTCAATGTAATGGGTTACACTGATGCAAGCTTCCAAACTGACAAAGATGATTTTCGATCGCAATCCGGATATGTGTATTGCCTAAATGGAGGTGCTGTGAGCTGGAAGAGTTCAAAGCAAGAAACAGTAGCCGATTCTACAACGGAAGCTGAGTATATTGCTGCCTCGGATGCAGCAAAGGAAGCTGTTTGGATGAGGAAGTTCATTTCTGAACTTGGAGTGGTGCCTAGCATTAAAGATCCGATAGAACTCTACTGTGACAACAATGGAGCGATCGCATTGGCTAAGGAACCAAGATCTCACCAAGATCCAAGCACATACTTAGGCGTTTCCATTTCATTCGAGAAATCGTTGAAAGGGGAGATGTTAAAATATGCAAAGTACCAACAGATGATAATGTATCTGACCCATTGACGAAGCCACTGTCACAGCAGAAGCATGATCGTCATACTAGATCTCTAGGCATTAGGTATATGTCTGAGTGGTCTTAGTGCAAGTTGGAGATTTGTTGGGATATGCCCTAAGACATATCATTAGATGATTGTTTATGACATACAATGTAATATGATTTTATGAATGGCAATTCATTATTATGTATTATTCTTTTAACTGTGCAATGTGAATTAATATATATGTTAATGTCCTTAGAATAATATTGTATTATTCTTAAAGATGTCCCTAGTCAAGTATTATCATGAATAGGGATAATGATAATACGTTGAGACTAGTATGTGTTGATCGATGAATTGTTCATTGATATGAGATATCAAATCAACATATGGGTACATGTTAGAGAACGATGTACTGGACAGACCCACCATGAGAATGCAACATGGATAGTTATATGATCGTCATATGCACTTCTCATAGTGATAATAATGTATGTAATCCTTACGACTTGTGATCATCAGAGATCCCAACATAAGGAGTTATGTATCTTGATATCGTCAAACGTTACCCGTAACAGGGTAATCTATAAAGGCGACTATTGGATACACTACGAATTATGTAGAGGGATGTTGACTGATCGAGATAGGATTTGTCCCTCCTATATAACAGGAGATGTGTTAGGCCCTTGATCAAGTGAGAACTAAAATGCATGGCCATGCTCGAATGAGTTGATATGAGATATCGAGCTTATTCGTTTATTCTAGTTCTACTTGGGGATCAAGAAATAGAGATTGAATATACGAGTATGACTATTCCATGACTCGTGTTCAATCTAAACACAAAGGACAAAGGGATTAAGATACATGGTTAATATTATCACAAGTTCTAAAGGTTATGTCGAGTCATTGACATTCTTGTAATTTGGGTAGCCTTGATGTGTTGCTAGAACACCGCTCTTTGCTTGTAACATAAAATGAGATTTTATGTCACTGCCAACATTACAAGAACCTATCGGGTCGCACAAAAGATTAAATCGAGAAGGGAAATTAAATTCATTGGATGAATTAATTAATTAAGAAGAGTCTTAATTAAGTGATTAAAAGGTTTTAATTAAATCATGGGTTTGGGCCCATAAGACTTTAAGAAAGTCTTGAACCTTAATTAAAGCCTGATAATATAAATACATGGTTTTGATTAATTGTTAATCATACTTTATATCATAGCTTGATATCAAAACCTAGCCACACAAGAGCTCCACTCGGCCGCCTCTTCCTTCACCCCTCACGGCCGCCGTCGGTTGTAGTTAGGGTTTTGGTTGGCCGTCGTCGATCGGTTTTGAACCGGGAGTTCAGTTTTGGTTCAAGAATAAGTCTAGCAACTTGTTCTTGAACATCCCTTTCGATTTGATCGTGTGGATACCGTTGAGGCAAGACCTTGGAGGTGTTGCTCGTGACTCGGGATCGTTGGACGTATTGCACCGTGGAATCTGCTCAAACACGCTACAAGGGTGAGACTTTTGTAAACCTTTATCCGATATGAAATCCCATGTATAGATCCATTGTTCTAGTAATCCATAAATTTTATTCCGCTGCGTTGTATGCTCTAAGGATTACTTACCGAGGACGCTGATATGGCGATCTGTAGGGTGGAGGTTGGTGCATCTGTGGGTTCCCATAGCCTTGGTTCGGATGGTCCCTCCAACCTTGATTGTAGTTGTTTGGTGGATGGTCATAACTCCTTTGTGGTGGCCCTGGGAATCCTCCCGCCGCATTCACGTGCTCAATGGAGTCTCGTGTAGTGATGGACATGCATCAGTAGGATGGTTCACAGCTACACAGATTCCACACGGTTTCATCTTCCCCACGTTACCTCTTGCAAGATTATGCACAAGAAAAGTTAGATCAATCAGTTGTTGTTCCAAATTGGATGCATTTACCTCTTTTCTTGGCGGTTGTCCATGGCGAACATGTCCAAATTGTTGGGAGTTGGCCTCCATGTTAGCTATTAAGTTCCTCGCCTCCTCCGCTGTCTTGTCAATGAAAGCTCATCCGCTCGCCACATCCACTAAGTTCCTGTCACCAGAAAGCGAACCTTCATAGAAATATTGAATTAGAAGATGTTCACTTATCTGATGTTGTGTGCAGCTTGCACACAACTTCTTAAACCGTTCCCAGTACTCATGCAATGATTCCTCTTGGTATTGCGTCACACCGTAGATTTCTTTCCTTAAGTTAGTCGCCCTTGAAGCTGGAAAGTACTTCTCAAGGAAGACTCTTTGTAAATCAGTCCACGTGGTGATTGATCCGGAGGATAAGTAGAATATCCAATCCTTTGCAGCATCCTTTAGCGAGAATGCAAAGGCTCGTAGTTGGATTTGCTCCTCCGATATGCTGGCTGGCTTCATAGTAGTGCACACCACGTGGAATTCCATCAAGTGCTTGTGCGGGTTTTCTCCTGCAAGACCATGAAAAGATGGCAATAAATGAATCAAACCAGATTTGAGTTCGAAATTTACGTTATTTGCGAGAGCAGGGAAAGTGATGCAGAGAGGTTGTTGATCCAAGTTAGGATTCGCCAACTGCCTCAAGCTTTGATTTGCAGCCATCATGTTCCTCTCTTCTTCCTCAAGTATCCTTGCTTCTCTTCTTCTCCGATGGAGTGTCCTCTCGATTTCAGGATCGTAGTAAAAATTCTCTTCGTGAAAGGGTTCACCTGTACTCATCAACAAACCAAAGTAGTAGTGCGGGATAACAAATAAAATAATAAAAAATCGACACAAAATAATACAAATGCCTTCCCCGGCAACGGCGCCAAAATTTGGTAGCGTTTATCGCGTACGCCCAAATTAACCCTCTCAAGTTAATAGCAGTAAATATGTAGTAGCGTGAGTAGGGATCGATCCCACAGGGAAGGATGTATATTTCGTGCCAATAAATCGAACAAATAGTAAAAACGGGATTTTTTTTAAGTTGATTAACTACTACTAAGCAAAATCTATGAATTAAACTAATTAGCAAATTTAACTAAAGTGATTAAAATTATGAGAGAAAAGCGATTCTTGGTTTTCAGTCGACTTTACCTTGGATTTATGCATTCATCATCGATTATCACAAAAAGATGCAATTTTTTACTTGAATATTCATCATTAGAGATTCAACTCTTATCTTACCTTATGCCCAGTTAAAACAGCCCAAGCGTTCTAAATTAACCCGTATCATTATATCAATCAAAACAACAACAGCTGAGATTAATATTAACAATAGCTTTCAATTCTAGTAAGAATGATGAACCTAGACAACATAATCCAAGGGTCTATGTTTAAACTAGTTACGTGTTTTCCCTAAGAATTTAACAACACCAACAGCACGCAATTATCAATCTTAGTTGCTTCGAAGGCCAAGCATTAGGTTGCATGTAAAAATTATTAGATGGCCAATCATATAATCAAAACACAACAATCATGGCATTAAAATCAGAAAAACACATGATACTCAATCAAAATCAATATAAGAACATCAATCTCATGAAAAACATTAAATCCAAGGTATTGTCTTTCTTTCAACCAAGAATCAAAGGTGTTTAGCCTTGCATAATCAAATCAAAAACAATAAAATCTACCATAGAAAACATCAAACTAATAATAAAAGAAATAGTTACTAAAGCGAAGCACGATTCCGGAGTGTCGCTTCCGTCTTCGTTCTTCGGGTTGTTCTTCAAAAGTTGAGAGATAAATAAAATCTAATGTCTAAACTATGTTCTCCTTCTCAAAATATGACTATTCATCTGATTTAAGGTCCCCAATTTCGTCCAAAGATGGTGGGAATCTGATATTGTAGGTAAAATCTATCCAAGATGGTAAAAAAATCAAGTTCCCAATATTTCCAAAACTCGCCTGGCGATCGATCGCCTCAGACCAGCGATCGATCGCTGGCTTTATTTTTTTCGGGAATCTTTTCTGGCGATCGATCGCCTCCATGTAGCGATCGATCGCTTGGCACCAGTAGGGTTTGGCGATCGATCTCCTCATGCTCGCGATCGATCGCTGCTTCGTAATTTTTGTTGTTCAACTTTCTGTCCATAGGCGATCGATTGCCTCCTCCATGCGATCAATCTCTTCATCAAAATTACACTTTTAGCCTTATTCTTGATCTCCTTTGAGTCCTTATCATCTCCATATCTTTCCTTGATCTTTATACATCGTTTTTAGCTCGAATTCTTCGATTCCACCTATAATTACACAAATATACGATTAGGTAGCATATGCATCAATTTATCTATCAAAACATACCAAATCGTAAACAATTAAGCTCAATAGATGTGTCTATTTCTAGTCACATCAATTATCTTCGAGAAATCCAGCTCGCGAGCCAAGCTACCAACGATTTTTCCACCAAGGGAAAAAGAGGGGAAATGGGGGAAGGGTTAGGCGTGGATGAGGGGAGAGAAGGAGGGAAATGATTTGTGTTATCCCGTAACACCGAGTCCACTTGGTATATATAGTATCAAGGCTCCAAAATACCAATCCCTTCACAAATACATCATGACTCATTGAAAATCATCCGTTTTCAATAATTACCTCTCAATCTCAATTTCCATTACCAGCCCTGTACAAAGTACTCCTGACCCCAAATCCCACCAAAGACCAAATTCCAAGGTTATCACCACGATGAGAATACAATCTCATCCCTTGGATCCAATGACTCCAAATACCGGATTTAAAATCCCCGGGAGTCCCAATACCACAATTAATTCATAATTACCACAATTAAAATCCATTAAGGATTATTACCACACCGGGATTAACACCATTAATTCCCGGGCATCACAATTCAGTTGGGTATTGCCCATCCAACTGAACTCCTAACAACTCAACTATGAATGTTCTTTAATGTCTCACATACAAAGATCTCTCATCGGTTGTGATAAATCAACAACAGTTACAATAATATTCATTCATATATTTAAGCTCTGAAATACAAAGGATAAAGTGAATATATATGGCACAAATGATTCCTCAATGGATCTGATACAACAAGGAAAACGTACCTAAGAATCTGAGCGTGTTCTCATTTAAGTTGTTCTTCTTTGCAGGCTGCCCATATTGAATCTCCAAATGGGTTTGCTTTGATCTCTCTTAGATTGATCTTCAATTAGCTTATTTGAGCTTCCAAGGCTTGTATTTATAGCCCCAAACAATGATATAAATGTTAGACACAAGAATATGCCCATTGAAAAAGGTTTTGCATGATTCCCGAGCTTGCAACGATCATATTCTGGTTTCTGGACTATTTTTCGTATTTCAGACCAGACTAGTTTTCTTGGACAGATCAGCTTGGCGGGATCAGTCTGGACATATCAGTTTGGCGGGATCAATCTGGACAGATCAGCTTGGACAGATCAGTCTGGACAAATCAGCTTGGACAGATCAGCCTGGATATATCAGTCTGGACAGATCAGCTCGGTATTTCCAGTCTTGGTCCATCTTGATATCTTCAAACCACTTCTTTGTAATTCATCAAGCTATTAATCATGATATATTCGCTCTACACTTGATGAACTATGTTAGCAACACAAGCATCAAAATCAAGATTATTCGGGTTCCCAAAACCCAACAAGATTGAAGAATGCAGACCTATTTCGCTAATAGGTTGTGTCTACAAGGTGTTGGCTAAACTATTGGCCAATAGATTGAGTCGAGTCCTAGGGAAGGTCATTTTAGAGAATTTATCAGAGTTCATTAGTAACCGGCATATCTTACATGGAGTTCTTATCATAAATGAGTTGATTGATGAAATGGAGAAAAAAAACAGGCAAGGAATACTATTTAAAGTGGATTTGAAAGAAAAAAAAAACTATGACTCGGTTAACCGGGACTTTCTCGATCAAGTGATGAAATCGATGAACTTCAATGGTAAATGGAGAGGTGGGAAGATGGAATGTGTCTCAAGCGCCAAAGCATCGGTGTTAATTAATGGTAGCCCTACTGCAAAATTTGAATTCAATAGAGGCTTGAGACAATGTGACCACCCCCTTTCTCCTTTCCTATTTTTGATGAGGGGAGAGAAGGAGGGAAATGATTTGTGTTATCCCGTAACACCGAGTCCACTTGGTATATATAGTACCAAAGCTCCAAAATACCAATCACTTCACAAATACATCATGACTCATTAAAAATCATCTGTTTTCAATAATTACCTCCCAATCTCAATTTCCATTACCAGCCCCAATACAAAGTACTCCGGACCCCAAATCCAACCAAAGACCAAATTCCAAGGTTATCACCACGACGAGAATACAATCTCATCCCTTGGATCCAATGACTCCAAATAGCGGATTTAAAATCTTCGGGAATCCCAAAACTGTAATTAATTCATAATTGCCACAATTAAAATCCATTAAGGATTATTACCACACCGGGATTAACACCATTAATTCCCGGGCATCACAATTATCCTCCACGAAAAAAAAATTTCATCCCCAAAATTTGCACAGGCGTACTCCACGTAACGCCGAGACCACGCAATCCAAACGGATCTACATTGTCTGTAAGGACTCCGGTGCCCTTAAGCCGTTATTAGTGTATTAATCCATGCCATTAGTGCATACATATCATACATGTAGGGGAAAACCCACTTGTCATCATAGCCAATCATGCCAATAATAAAATTCTTTACATTATTCCATATAATGTCTAGTTCCCCCCAACCAAGTCCACATACATATCATGCACCAATATAATACACTAACATGTTCTCAGTTCATTTAGCAATTCAATAGATAATTGCACACAACTCATAAATGAAGAGAGAAAGGCCCTTGCCTTTTTATACATACCATATACACATAATAATACTCATATGCGAGCATCGAATAAGTATATGTGTATCAAATGTATAAATGTTGTGATCAATACCGTCACTGGTACTTCGATCCCTGGAATCACCCTCCATTCCATAGCTCGAGCTCAACTCCAAAGCCATCGATGTACCTAATCAGCTGCCCCAACAGAGACAGCCCCCACACGGGCTGAGCATACCAATATCCCAAATCTAATAATCACAATAATACAATTCATAATTTACAAAAATGTAAATGCTATGAAATATAAAAGATACTGCCTGGATGGCATCTTCCTCATCCGGAATTCCTTGTACCGTCCCTGTTCTCAAAATAATTGAAACCATCAAATCCCCAAATGCCAGTTAATCATTACATTGATTAACAAATCCATTTGCCATATACCGATATCATAATCAATAATACCAAATCATTAAACAATGATTACAGATATTCCATATATCTCACTTATGGTTCCATAGTTCTATTTCATTGCTAGCTCTACAATAGCGGCATTTCATTCTCACGCATGCTCAACAGCAATGGCGTCATAACCGATGTTCGCTCAAAGGGGACAACATCCAATCATTGCTCCAATCAAGTACCTAGCAAGAGAAGAAAGCATATGGTAAAATATTCGACTTGAGAGATAAACAAAACTAAAATGAAAACTGAAAAATAAAACAAAACTAAATAACAAAAGGATACGCTTGGGTTGCCTCCCAAGAAGCGTTGATTTTTGGTTTTCGGCTTGACCATCAGAAGCAACCATGAAAGAGCGGCTGCCTCCCATAGTAAGTATCATATGATACCACTAATGGGTCTTCATTCAGTATGCCCTCAAGATTGGCAAGATTGTAACAGTGTAAGCTCGTCGCTCAAACAACATTCTTGAATTGGTAGGCATGGGAGAATGATTCTCGACTTGGCTTCATATGGAGGATGTAGTGCGGTGAAGTTGGCATCGATGGAAAATATGGATCCACATATGGCAAAGAACATGTCTCCATCGATGGGCTCAAATCGGAATCTTCGAAAGTTTCTTCCTTCTCCAACATCACATTCGACTCATCTTCACATGGGAACTCCTCGAATAACATCTCTGAAGTAAGCTCAATCTCTTGAAGAGGATCAAGTTCCCTCGACTCTTCCACACTAGTAGGATCACTCCCCCAAACTTGGTTGGTTGAGTGATCGTCATCATATAACCAAACTCGATTCATCTCCTCTTGATTTGTAGCCCTCATCTCTTCCTCTTGGCAACTAGTTGAAATTGTTTCCATGAGGACCGCCATTTGCTGCTCCAGGTGACGCATAGAGTTGGTTTGGCACTCCAAACTTTTTTCGGTTGATGCCATGAATCTTACTACGATATCCTCTAACTGAGTCGTGACATCTGCAGAACTATCTCTCCTCTCTTCGTGATGTTCAAGTGGTTGTGGCGTATCAATAGGGTAGTGAACTCCGGTGGGTATTGGTGACTCCAACCTTGTAGTGAAGGATCACAATGCCATTGATGATCGAAGTCCGCCATATCATTGAACAGGTGCACCACACTGTTCTCATCTCTATCAACCAGGGGACTCCCAGTCATCAGTGCTCCGCTCAATACCCATTCTCGTGTCTGTGCATCCAACCCTTTGAAGAAATATTGCAAGAGAGTATAGTTCGAAAAGTTGTGATACCGGAATGTGTTGGCCAATTCATTGAATCTCTCCCAAACAACGTAGAACAGCTCGGAACATTGTTGGGCAAAGCTTGTGAAGGCTTGTTGATGTAGCATCTCCAAGTACCTCACAAGACAAACAAAACAAAAACAAAATAAATAGAATTTTTTTTTCGAAATAAATAAACAAAAAATGGTTAAATTACAGTCAAAGAACCTAGTATGATATTACTAAAGTTAGTCCCCAGCAACGGCGCCAAAAACTTGATCGCTTAATTTTTTTAAACAGAAAATTTCTCAGTGTAGCGATTTTAGACCGCAAGTGCACTGTGTCAAGTTTTAGTATAGATAGGAAGATACGGATTGTCGAACCCACATGGACTAACAAGCAAGTACCAAATAAGATGTCTTTTAACTATATTTAACCCACGATAATTAATTTATAATTAACAACTAATTAATTAATCTAAATTACTAATCCAACCAAGTCAATAAAAGTAAACGAGAAAAATCCACTAGAGAAGATTATCGAGACTTTGGGTCACCAATGCAATTCCCTACAATTCTCGATTGCATATTCAAATATTTCTAAGGTGACGAGTTCTCCCAATTTATCTAATACACTCTCTCGAGCTATATTAAACTTAACACCGAATTGCAATAAGTAACTCTCGTTCACTTATTTAACAATTCAATGTTGCATAAGATCCATGAAAACTCCTAGATTTCAATTACTAGATATCTATGGCTATCACGCATGTATTTGACGTCATCTCTCGACCTCGGTCTGAAATCCATGGTATGAGTTATTAATTCAGTATCATAAAATCATCTCTCGATCTCAATTACGATACTAACATCATTCAAAGGTGATCAATCCTCTAAAAGCATGAAGAACATAAAACATACGCAAAGAACTATAAGAATTCAATCATTAAATCATCAAATCGAAGGTTCATAACAAAGGATTCGCCTAGCCTCGATAAATAAACTTAGTTCATACTCATAAATAAATACATATTCTCAAACATGTCTTGCAACAATCCAAGCATGATAAAATCAAAACAAAACAAAACTAAAGTTTAAAAGTAAGAATAAACTCTCAGCGTCGACTCCGGTTGTAGATCCTCGCTCCTTTTCTTGCTTCCTTCTCGATCGTCTCTTTATTCGCCTTGTTGGAGTTGTTCCAAAGTCATAGGGTAAAAGGTTGAAAGTTGGATAGATGATGGAGAAAGTTTTGGTCTTGAGTGAATAGTGGCATGAATAGTGACGTGAATAGTGACGTGAATAGTGGTTCTGGACGTGTGTTGTATGGAAAGAGGTGTGGATGATTTTGAAGGAGATGAGGCGTGTATGATAGATGGGGTGAAGGCGTGAGGTTCTCCTTTGAATGTATCTTGGACGTGCAGATATATAGTGGAAGGGTGCATCTGGTGTTGAGATCTCCTCTTCAAATCTGATGTGCCTTTATTTTATTATATTCTATCCTTTTTGATCCTCCAAGCAGCCGCTCTTGTATACATCTGGTTTCCTTGTGATAATTTTTATTTCACGTAAATCTTGGTGCTTGATTCTTATAAAATATTTAGCAGCTTTTGTTTCCAAACCAACGTGTCTACTTCCTTATTGGTTGTTGTTGGTTGAATGGACATGACTCTGTCGAGATGTTGCTTTCCTTTAATATATGAAATACTCAAGAAAAATCTGATTTTTCCATCCCAAAAGAATGCATTCAGCCGTGTAAACACAAATAAATCGGGTCCCACTCAAAGCATAATATGGATGTAGCTTATTTCCTTTCTTTCTTTCCATGTTTGATGTACGCCAATATCATAGTCTCCTTGTGATGAATTTAATGTGTTGATATTCAATCAATGTTGAATCAACCCTAGCCACCACCGACAAATATGGAAATAAATCTCATCGCTGATCGACCGTGGCATGTCAAATTTCCTCCCTCGAGATTTTTGTCAATTCTTCTAAGTGTTAGCTCGTTTGGGTCTTTTAATCCTTATTTAGCTCAGTTTCTACATTTCCTCGTATTTCTATGTAAATTCCTGAAACATGCAAAATCATACCAACAAAGTGTAATATTGTTCAAGAATTACAGTAAAATATAACGAGAAAAACTAGAAATATTAGTGCAAAAATGACACTTATCAACTCCCCCAAACTTATCACTTGAAAATCCTCGATTAAGCATTAAAACGCAAGGTAGAGTTCATTCTCAATACTTGAAACAAATTATTTCATGACTTGCATTATTCTCAGAAAATCTCATACATATATACAAAAGTTGAACAATACATGTTTTCTTCTAAGTCAAGCAACACGTGTCAAAATTGGAACGTGTGTATGTGATATTGTCAATCTCAAGTTTCATGCACATATTCAAGATCAAATCATGTTAATCAACTCAAAGTCAAGATTATTATCAAGCATCTCATATACCTATTTTCAAACAACTTCTCCACTAATGATAGTTACTCCCTAGACTTGGATCAAAAGGACTTTTTAAGCTTGCAATGTAAGGCCTTTGGTGTTGGCTTCAAAGAAAATATAGGATAAGCGCAAAGAAGAGAGTATAATCATTTACAATTCAAATGTTTCGCACACATCGAGCTTCTCTTCTTTTTCTTTTATAGCCTTGGCCACTTTGGGTCTTATTTAGTCAATCTTTTTCTCAAGGCTTTTTGTCTATCTTTTTTTTTCTCCCTCATTCATCAATTTTTTTTTTCAATAAGCTCATCAAGATATAACAAACTGTTGTAGATTGCTGTCAGAAGACAGTGAGATTTCAGTATGATACTGGAAATCAATGGATATTTTATGAACAAGGATCACGTGCTAAGATTCCATTGATATCTGCTCTTAGAATGTCTCGTTTGTTAGAACGTGGACATACGGGATATGTGATACATGCGTTAGATGTCACAGATAGGAAGGTAGAAAGAAGAGTGGAGGATATACGAGTGGTTGCAGAGTATGCAGATGTATTTCCAGATGAGATTCCTGGATTTCCACCAAGTCGAGAAGTAGACTTTGGTATTGAATTAGTACCTGGTACTTCTGCAACTTCACGAGCACCATATCGAATGGTACCTTCGGAATTGAGAGAGTTGAAAACGCAATTACAAGATCTATTAGACAAGGAATACATACGTCGTAGTGTATCGTATTTGGGTGCTCCGGTATTGTTTGTCAAGAAGAAAGATGGTTCAATGCGACTTTGCATTGACTATAGACAGTTGAACAAGGTAACTATAAAGAATAAATATCCTCTTCCTCGTATTGATGATTTGTTTGATCAGTTACAGGGTACAATCTATTCTAAGATTGATTTGAGATCTGGATATCATCAAATACGTGTGAGGGAAGGAGATGTACAGAAGATAGCATTTAGAACTCGCTATGGACATTATGAGTTCCTAGTAATGCCATTTGGTGTGACAAATGCTCCAGCTGTCTTCATGAGCTTGATGAATGGAGTTTTCCAGGACTATCTCCGTCAATTTCTTATACAAAAATACGTGTACATCAAATTTAGTAATTTGATTGTATATTGAATAATAACAAAAAATATATATATACTCTAAAAAGGACATAAATAGTAATAATAAAATCCCCCCTCTCTAGCTTCTAATAATAATACATAAGTTCAAGTGCGATAAAATGTTCTATCTTGAATTGAATTTGGCGATAGCATGCTCCGCTCATCCTCTCCCCTTAAACACAAAGTTGTTAAACCAGTTAGCCCTTGATAACTTAAGCTACATACTCAATAAAATATTAATGGCTAATTATGGGCAATAAACAATGAATCTGTTGTCTTAGTAATATACAATTAACCTGCTAGCTCACAAAAAATTCAAACGTTGTTCTCACTGACCAACAAAAAAGCAACCTTGCAAAAAGCAAACATTTCGTTCAAGAAATCAATGTAACATTGAGTTTGTAGCAGCCAAAAGTGCAGCCCCTATCCCAGAACCATCTTTTGAATGCTCGCTCTATTACTATATTTTTCGACACTTCCACACCTAAAAGCTCTGTCACAGCTTCTTGAAGATAATTTCTACACTGAGGGTAATGCCCATACAACCCGCCATCCACCGCCACACCCGTTCTTTTCCCAAAAACAAGCGCTTTCGAATCCCCCTCCATTTTCTATAAAATTCCCACGATTCCTGCGCCTTCTAGATGCCCACCATGCTTTCCAATTGTGTTACATACGTCCATCACAACCTTTGGTGAACTTGGGTTCGAATTTACCTGAAATCGAGTCATATATATCTTTCCTGAATTTGGGGCGTATACATATGTGAGATGTGATTTGCCCGAAAGTCCGATTTACGGGGATATGATGTCAAAATTTTATACAACTAATGTCACACTTTGTCTATTTGTGGTCATACGTGGTCATTTGTATGTTTACATGGTGAAGGTTGGGGCGCCACATTGTGAGTTGTCTCTGAAGACCTTCTTCATCACAAAACTTGCTGAACTCATCATAATTATACTCTTTTCCATTATAAGTACTAAGAGTTTTAATGGAATATCCACTTTGTTTTTCAATGAAAGTTTTGAACTTTCGAAAGATGTTAAACACCACATATTTTACCTTCATGAAATAGATCCAAGTCATACGAGTAAATTCATCAATGAAAAGGATGAAATACATGTTTTGACAAATGAGAAAGTGTTGACATAGGTCTGCATACATCTGAATGCACAAGTTCTAGTGGCCGTTTTGCTCTCCATGCAATATTTTTTTGGAAAAGATTGTCTATGATGCTTTCCAAGAGTTCAACCTTCACAAACATGCTGCATTTCTTCAATTTTAGGAAGACTGTGTACCATATTTTTGTTGTGCAACAATTTGAGACTTTGAAAGTTCAAGTGACCAAGTCTCCAATGCCACAACCAGGAATCATCCATCATTTGATCCCTCATTGCCACATTTCCAGCATACTTGAAAATGAGAGCAAAGCTTCATTTTTCTTCATTTGTATTTTTACTAAAATTTGTTTAGGCTCATTCTTGTCAAATATGATACAATTATTTCCTTTGAAATAGGCAGCATATCCATGTTCAGCAAGCTGACCCACACTCAACAAATTTTGCTCCAACTCCGGTACAAGTAACACATCATGAATGTATTTTGTTCCTTTCTTTGTTTCAACACAGATTGTTCATTTTCCTTGTGTTGTGACAAGAACACCATTTCCCATTTTACTTCAGAATCATAGTTGTATCAATGCCCACAAAGATCGATTTACCACCCGTCATGTGATTACTACACCCATATCAATGTACCATACATGATTCTTCTGTTCGGTGGCAAGATGACAATCGTAAAACAAAATTTCTTCTTCTTTTTCTTCCAAAAAAGTTGGCTTGATGCTGATTATTTTTAACACAATCTCTTTGTACATGGCAAAGCCTATGACAAGTGTAACATTTAGGCTTGTCTTTGTACCAACAATCCTTATATTCATAATTTGTTTATTCACAATGTGTCCATTTCTTTTCATTTCCATTTTGATTTTGATTTCTACGATAGAAACCTCTTCCTCTTCCTCTAAAATTTCTTCTTCCTCCTCTTGCTCTTCCAAATCTTCCACCTCTAAATGATTGTCATTTATCTTGTTCACCACTTGAAGATGATTCTCAGTTGGAACCTAAGAGGGGGTGAATTAAGTTAATTGGCTACTTTAGCTAATTTAAAGTGATTTGCAAATAATCGAGTTTGCACTGCATAACTCTTGACGTCAATCGAGTCAAAAATAAAAATGATCAATAAAGTAAATGCGTAATGTAAATGAAAGCAATAATAAAGTTATTAATAAATTTAAGTGATCATTGCATATTCAAAGTAAACTCAAAGCAAATAATAAATGTAGTCTCATGCAATGTATTTTAAGTAGTTTAAGACATGCTATTGATCATGATTTGTTTTAACAATAAAATTCCAGTGTAGCGCGATTATAGCGCAAGTGCACGGTTATCAAGTTTAGTATAGTATTTAAAGAAAAGGTTGTCGAACATACAGAGACGAGAAGTAAGTACCAAATTCCTTTACTTTAACTATATTTAACCTCCGAATATTTGTGAAAATTATACTAAATTAACCAAGAATAATATCCAAACCAACAAGCAATAAAGAGTGAAGAAATCAGCAGAGACAATTATCATGACTTCGGTTACTCCCCCATAATTTGCCTATTAATTAAGATCAAAATTCATACGTTCTAAGGTTACGAGTTTTTCGAAATTATCTAATATATTCTTCCAAGTCATTTTAAACATAATATCAAATTGAGGTAAGTCACTTCAGCATATTTATTTAACTATTCAATATTGCATGAAACTTTGTGAAAACTTCTAGCTTTCGATTACTAGATATCTATGGGTATCACACGTGTATATGATCTCATCTTCAGATCTCAATCTAAAATACATTGCCTAATTTATTATGCCGTATTGCATATTCGTATGGTCAACATCAATCGCAATATATATAATCATTCAAAGGTCGCCAAACCCTCAAAAACATGAAGAACAATAAATTATGCACATAGAAATATAAGAATTAATCAAAAATCGTTATTTAAATTATGAGTTCAAACATGGGATCCCCTAGTCTTGATAAACAAATTTAGCCAAAAATCATCATCAAATCACAATGTAAAAATATGTTTTGCAATAAATTAAACATCAAAATATGAAAAGAATTAAGAACAAAGTTTAGAAATACGAAATAAAGCGAGGTATTGACTACTTGTGTTGCTGCGTCGTTGCATCTCTCCCGAATTGTGTTGCTCTTGAATGGCTTGAGGTGAAGGATTGTGGAGGCTATGTTCTAGCTTGAAAATATGAAGAAAAGTCCTTATTTTTGTCCAAATAATGTCTTATACAGTGGAGGAGGAATATGGTAGATTCCTTGTGGGACTCAATGTGATGCCCGGGGATTTATGGTGTTAATCCCGGTGTGGTAATAATCTTTAAAGGATTGTAATTGTGGCAATTATTAATTAATTGCGGTTTCGGGACTCTCGGGGATTTTAAATCCAGTTTTTGGAGTCGTTTGATCCAAGGGATGAGATTGTATTCTCATCGTGGTGATAACCTTGGAATTTGGTCTTTGGTAGGATCTGGGGTCCGGAGTACTTTGTACTGGGGCTGATATTAGAATTTGAGTTGGAGAGATAATTATTGAAAACAGATGATTTTTAATGAATCATGATGTATTTGTGGATGACTCCGAATTTTGGAGCTATATATACCAAATAGACTCGGTGTTCCGTCGTTGCACGAAATCACCTCTCTCTCTCCCCTCTCTCCCCAACGATCCCCACCCCTCTTCTTCCCTCTTTTCTCCCTTGATGAAAAGTCGATGGAGGCTCGACTTGGGAGCCGAATTTCTCGAAGATAATAAGGTATTATTCATCCCCTCGTAATTGTCTTCGAGTTGATTATGGTATTGTGGTGTTTGGGAAGGATTTGAGTTGGGTTTAAGAAATTGTTTTTTTTTAAGATTTTGGGTTGTTGTGTTTTGGGGTTGATTTATAGCCCCTTGTTAAGGATTTATGTTGTTTAGGGTGTTAGCTTTGTTGTTGGGGAAGATTTTGCAAGAAAAAACGCCATTTTTGGCTGTTGCAGGTCGAGGCGATCGATCCCTAGGGCAGGGCGATCGATCGCCGCGACGTTGATGAAATTTTATGGAAGATGAACAGTGAGGCGATCGACCGCCTCAAAGGAAGCGATCGATCGCCATGAGGCAGTGGCCAAATACAATGAGAGGCGACCGATCGCCTAGAAAAGAGCGATCGATCGCCTGTGCCTATTTTCGCGAGGCGATCGATCGCCTGAGATGAAGCGATCGATCGCCAGTGTCTGTTTTTGGAGAATTATTTCGTGTTGAGTTTTCGATGCATGCTTCTCCCAGTGTCTTTTAAAATGGTTAATCGTCATAGATCGACGATATATTTGGGGTTTGTGAGCGTGCTTGAGCACATGGTTGCGTGTTTGATTTTAATTGTGGATTATTAATCGTGTTTAGCACATAATTCATCGGTCACGAGACCAAGGAAAAATTGGATTCGAACGACGAGAATATAAGGTACGTATGACGTACGAGCATAGCCTTTATTATAATTGCAATTGTTGAGTGCATGGTACACTGTATTGCAATAAATATATGAAATACATGGTTTATGGTAATTGCTACAAATGGATATATATGCATTGGGAATTATATGGTGCCGCTTTTGAGCGAGCAATGATCGGGATGTTGTCGCCTTTTGAGCGAACATCGGTTATGACGCCACTGTTGTTGAGCATGCGTGAGAATGAAATGCCGTTATTGTAGAGTAAGCAATGAAATAGAACTATGGAACCATAAGTGAGATAAATGGAATATCTGTAATCATTGTTTAATGATTTGATATTATTGATTATGATATCGGTATGTGGCAAATGGATTTGTTAATCAGTGTAATGATTAACTGACATTTGGGAATTTGATGGTTTCAGTTATTTTGAGATCAGGGACAGTACAGGGAATCCCGGATGAGGATGATACCATCCAGGGAGTATCTTTTATATTTTATAGCATTTACATTTTTGTAAATTATGAATTGTATTATTGTGATTACTGGATTTGGGATATTGGTATGCTCACCCCGTGTGGGGGCTGTCTCTGTTGGGGTAGGTGATTAGGTACATCGATGGCTTTGGAGTTGAGCTCGAGCTATGGAATGGAGGTGCTTCCAGGGATCGAAGTACCAGTGACGGTATTGAGCACCATTTTTATACATTGGATACACACGACTTACTTGATGCTCGCATGTGAGCACTATGATGTGTATACGGGTTGTATAAAGAAGGCAATGGTCTTTCTCTTTTCATTTATGTGTTGCATGCAATTATTTATTGAATCGCTTAAATGAACTGAGAACATGTTAGTGTATTAAAATGGTGCATGATATATATGTGGACTTAGTTGGGGAAAACTAGATATTATATGGAATAATGTAAAGAATTTTATTATTGGCATGTTTTGCTATGGTGACAAGTGTGTTTTCCCCTACATGTATGATTACATGCACTAAATGATTGGGTTAATACACTACTATCGGAATAAGGACACGGGGTCCTTACATTAGTGGTATCGTAGCAGTGGTTTGCTCTTTGGGGCTGTTGAGGGCCTAGGATCATATTGATGGAAATGAGTAACACCTAATTATGCATGATGGTAGTTAGTGTTGCGTGACACAACTATTTTGCTTATGTGCGTTTATGATATGTGATCATAGTGGAACAATTATGGAATCATAATATAATCTGTTGATCATGATTGTGAGTTGTGGCACAGGGATAACCAAAGGGAGCATTTTGAATGCACTGGGATACAGGAAGTACTTTGTACTCATGGTTTATGCATTTACTCATTATAATCATATTGTGGTGAATATGGATTATTATATGCTCATGGTTTGGGATTGTTCCTGTAGGGACGCTATGGCATGAAGGGCTAAGGCCAGGGTTGAAAGACACGAAACGGTAACCTGCATTTTATATACATCATGGATTATGCATTGTGGTTGCATATATATTGGAGTGATGATTTTAATACTTTGCCGCTAAATGTTGAAGCGAGGGTATTGCCGCAAGTCACATTTGAAGTGAGGTGCATTAAAATACACTCATTGTGATTGTATATATTGGAGTGATGATTTTAATGCTTTGCCGCTAAATGTTGAAGCGAGGTATTGCCGCATGTCACATTTGAAGTGAGGTGCATTAAAATATGCTGATTTTAATGCTTTGCCGCTAAATGTTGAAGCAGGGTATTGCCGCATGTCACATTTGAAGCGAGGTGCATTAAAATACACTCATTGTGATTGTATATATTGGAGTGATGATTTTAATGCTTTGCCGCTAAATGTTGAAGCGAGGGCATTGCCGCATGTCACATTTGAAGCGAGGTGCATTAAAATGCACTAATGTGATGTATATTGGGATATGGAATATGCGTTGTGTTGCAGGTATAGATGGAATGCTTGGTGAATATCCCATGAGTCGTTGTTATGGATGAGTGATGATTTTAAATGCTTTGCCGCTGTCACTTGACGCGATGATAGAATACTTGCCGATGTCATATAGTAGCGAGGAAAGAATATTTGCCGCCAAATATTGAAGCGAGGGTATTGCCGCATGTCGCATTTGAGCGATGTTATTCGATGCCACTGATATGTCAAAGCGAGGGGTATTAGTGCCGCGGTCATGACAAGCGAGGTGCATTAAAATTCACTAATATAACAAGACTAGGGATCGGCTATTCTATTGGCAATGGTTTATGCCGCCGGTTATTCATAGCGATGGTTCATTCCGCAATTCAATTGGCGATGGTTCATGCCACCGTGTATCTTAGCGATGGTGCATTCCGCTAGTTTATTGGCGATGGTTCATGCCGCCGGGTATTATATAGCGACGGGTCATTCCGCTACATCTATTGGCGATGGTTCATGCCGCCAGGTATTATATAGCGATGAGTCATTCCGCTACATCTATGGCGATGGTTCATACCGCCGGATATCTATAGCGATGTTTTATGCCGCTGACTTTATGGCGAGGGATCATGCCGCTGATTCTATAGCGATGGGTTATACCGCTATGTACCACCTACGAGCGATGGGTGCTGATTGCGTACCACTGTTGGACGACGGAGACAGGTATGCCGCTATCTTGTTAGCGATGATGTATGGTATATTGCTGTTTTATTGGCATTATTGTGGATGGCATGCGTTGATATACATATACCGTCATGTGCTTGACGATGAGATTATGCATGCCGTGTGTCGACATGTATCGTCACGGGTTGACAATGTTATTTTGGGTGTCATATGTTGACAGATACTGTCACGGGATGACGATGACATAGTGGATGTCTATGTAGACACGTAGCGTCGTTTCGATGAATAATACATTTACGTATATGTATTTAGTCGATGATTGAGTGCCAATGGTGAGCACATGGTAGTGTCTGGGTCATTAGTTGACGAGACCATTATGCCGAGCAGGTTGCTCGAAGAATTATTGAACTTAAGGATTCAGAGTTCTACCGTGACAATGATGGAATTTGTGGACTATATTCCTTGAAGGATGGGAGATTGTAACAGCCCAAAAAAAATCTCAGGTGCAAAATATAATAATAAACAATAATATTAATAATTAATAGATTGAAACAGAATTAACAAAGCACTCCTAGTTTTAGACAATGTGTATACTATGAACGAAATATATTAAAAGACATCAAACTACCATGCAACATCCTATATTAAAAATATATAGATATATAAACATATTATAAAATAATAATATTAAAATAATAACATTATCATTTATAGTTTTAAGAGTTATTATTTGTCGCAATTGTTTCAACAATTGCCCACACTTCAACACCTCAACTTTTGCACCAGCACTATAAATACACTACCATCTCACTTGTTTTAGGAAGGAAGAAACACTCCATTTCATCAGATTTGGGAGAGAATTTGTGAGATAAGTGCTAGAAATGGTTTAGAGATTGGAGTGAAAAATAGGCTATAAATATGTCAAAATTCAGAAAAATATCCAAACCTTCTTCAAAAATTCCGAAATTTGCACATAATACTCCTTATACACCCAGAAAACTTTCTATATAGAAGGTGTTCAAAAATAAAAGTCAAAATTGCCCGGAAAATTCAAAATCGTGAAGAACAGTGAGCTGTAGAAAACCAAGATCTGTTTTGATGTAGTATGTTCATGCCTTCATTTTTTCTATTTACAAACTGTTTTTGGTCTTGTGTATAAAAGGAAAGTTGTTCAAAATGTGTTAAAGTTTATGGGTATGTCGACCGATTGCCCATAATGTCACCGTACGTTTTGATTTCCGGTGACCGAAACACCCTAGTTAATCATTTTGAAACATCAAAATATGGGCACAATCGGTTGGGAATTTCAAAATGGTTTCTAAACGAAAGATGTAGATCGGAAATAGGCGAACCTGCTGTAAAAATATCAGTCGCGTGTGGCGGCCGGAGCACGGCCACACGCTGGCACGGCGGTGCGCGTAACTCACGCGCCGACGAGTTTCACGAAATTCCGATCGGCGAACGTTGCTGGACTGATTTAAGGCATTTGTGGAAAGTTTCGTAAAGTTTCGACTTAAACTTGATTTTTAATGAATTTTCATATGTTTGATTAAAATTACCCTGACAAATTTCGTACAAAAATGATTCTTAAAACCGTTAAACCATACATTTAGGTTGATAATCACTATAAATTACTTATCTCATGTTTATAGGAATTTATTTGATAACTGAGTTCAAAATCGAGTCAATCCAGTAAGACATCAAATAGTGAGTTGATGTGTACTACCAGTTTCTTGTTATACAGCCCTTTTTAGCTTTTGGCCTGGAATTTACATTAAGTTGTTATTCGTTATCACTATTCATATATGTCATCATATTGGACATTACATCGTTCCATTGGTAATCTTGATCTGCACGTTTAATTATCTTGAATGTTATCGATTACTAACCGATTCCTTTGATTGAATGACTCCTTTGACTGAATGAATGAATGACTGAATGGAGCCCAGGATATTTATCCACTGGACAATGAGGCCTCGGCCCGGAAAGTGACTCCAGGAACAACGAAAGACAATCCGGGTATATGGTTCATCTGAACAACGCGCACCATTTTACGGTCCGGAGAATGGTTCACCTTGGCTCGTAAATGAATGATTGTACAGATCCTATCTGAATATGTAGGGAAAAGTGCTACACCGAACTGTCCGGTGGGAGCCACATATTTAGCCCACAATATTCATTCTGAAATCCTATATCGTCCTTGTTCATTATTGACAATTATTTGATTGCAAGATCTTTGTTACATGACATATCATATTGCGACATTACATTGTTTGATAATTATAGATATGAAAGACATTGTTATTCTCTCACTAAGTCTTTGAAGACTTAACCTCTATTTTCCTTGTTATTTTTTGTAAGTTCCATATACCGGAGAACAGTATCCAGGATCCAAGATCAGAGGGAAATAAGGAAAAATGGAAATGTTGGCTTATCAATACTGATAGTATTTCATTTTTGGTTAAGCATCAGATCATTATAAGGAGTTTTTCTGGCATTGTATTTTTTTAATAGATATTATGAACGCTTCCGCTAACGTTATAATCAATTGTTATGTATGGATTATCTTAAAGTAATACCCTACAAATATATGTATATTTCTATATAGTAGGGAATGTTGTACCAGATAAGAGATTGAATATTATGTGCCCGACTCGGGTCCCACAAATGTCGTCGGTTAAATATAGTTAAAATCGTCTTATTTGGTACTTGCTTGTTAGTCCCTGTGGGTTCGACAATCCGTATTCTTCCTATCTATATTAAAACTTGACACCGTGCACTTGCGGTATAATCACGCTATTGTGGAATTTTATTGTTTAAATTGCGATCAGTCAACATCTTAATCAAATCAAAAAAATTAGCAAATTTAGAATCTAATTTTGCTCTCTTATATGCAACGGGAAATGAGAGTAGGATCTGTACCTTAGCAGGTGGTGTGATGGGTCTAGTGGTGTCAGTAGATTACCTTTATCGCATGTATGATCCCTCTTTTTCTCAGCCATCTTGTCCTCGTGCTCAACACGTGCACATTCTTTCTGTCTGTCTCCACAACAACCTCTTTTCCAGTCCTCAGGTTATGACTTTGATTTGTTCTCTTGGATTCCTTTCAGTGTAGCTGGGTAATGAGCCTTGTGATCTCCCGACTAGGATGGTTGCTAATTGCCCCATTTGAGTCTCCAAATTCCTTATCGAAGCATCTTGATTTTGCATTCTTGTCTCTGTCGATGTGATGAATTTGGTTAACAGTTCCTCCATACTCGGGTAATGTTAATACCACAGTGGTGGTTGTGGGTTGAACATATTTTGTTGATTGACCCATGATAAGTTCGGATGATTCCTCAACCCCGGATTGTATGTATTTGAGTAGGGTATTGGATAGTTGCATGTTTCCTACATAGTTAACACTTTCAACAGATTGAACAAAAGGGTTACCTACTTGGCATTCAGTAATCGGATGTCCTCCTTGACAAAGCTTGCATGTAATTGCTTGAACTTGCATCGCTGTCATGCTATCCAGTTTCTTGCTCAATGCTTTCATATGGGCGGTCAAAGCAGTGACACTGTCCAATTGATAGATTCCAGATTGCTTTTTAGGTACATTCCTCTCATATTGCCAATGATAGCTGTTAGAAGCCATCTACTCCAGAAGTTCACAAGCCTCTTCAGACGTCTTCCTCATAATAGTACCTCCTTATGTCGCATCAATCAGAGAACGATTATCAGAAAATAAACCACTATAAAAAGTTTGTACCTGCAGCCAGATAAGAAGGCCGTGATGTGGGCATCGCCTCAGTTGATCCTTGAAGCGTTCCCATGCGTCAAACAGTGTCTCAGGATCATGCTGCGCAAATATAGTGATATCATTGTGCATCTTGGCAGTCTTGGATGGTGGGAAATACTTGGATAAAAATGCTTGTATCATCCCATCCCAAGTAGTTATAGATCCTGTAGGGCGTGAATGCAACCAACTTTTAGCTTTGTTGTTCAGAGAAAAAGGGAAGAGTTTTAACCTTATGGCGTCATTATGTTTGAAAGTATCACAAATCTCCAAGAAGTTGGAGATGTGAGCATTAGGATCATTAGTAAGCGATCCTCCAAATTGCACTGAGTGCTAGATCATTTGGATGATGGCAAGCTTGATTTCGAAGTTATTCGCCTGAATCCTGGGTCTAGTGATGCTATACAATGATCCATGTGATCACTATCTTTTAAACAGTATTTTCCAATGTAGCGATTTATGTACCGCAAGTGCACGGTGTCAAATTTAGTATAGATAGGAAGAATACGGATTGTCGAACCCACAGGGACTAACAAGCAAGTACCAAATAAGATGCTTTTAACTATATTTAACCTACGAAATTGAATTAATAATTAAACTACTAGTTAATTAAACTAACTACTAATCCAACCAAGTCAATAAAAGTAAACGAGAAAAATCCACTAGAGAAGATTATCGAGATTTTGGCTCACCAATGCAATCCCCTACAATTCTCAATTGAATATCCAAATATTTCTAAGGTGACGAGTTTTCCTAATGCATTTGTTATACTTTGGTCCAGTTATAACAAGTCTAATATTAATGTTGCAGTAAACCACTCCCGTGTCCTTATTGAACAATTAATATCGAATAAAGATCTATGAAAACTACTAGCCTTCGATTTTGGTAAATCTATTGCTATCACACGTGTGCTAGATTTTACTTGGTCCGTCTCAACCTAAAACCCACGGTATAATTTACTCTATCGTATTGCAATATCCTATGGTCAATTCAATCGCAATAAAGTAATCATTCAAGGGTGATCAATCTCTCAAAAGCATGAAGATCAATAAATTATACGCAAAGAATTAAAGGAATTCAATCAAATAAATCATCAAATCATAGGTTCTTGACAAAGGATTCGCCTAGCCTCGATAAATAAATTAGTTCAACATAGTAAATCAAAACAAATCAAAACTAATATTAAAAGACAAGAATAAACTCCCGATGTCGACTTCGTTCGTAGATCCTTGCTCCCTCTCTCGCTTCCTTCTCGATTGTCTCTTGAATCGCCTTGTTGAAGGTGTTCCAAAATCCTAGGATGGTTGAAGGATGGAGGTGGATGATGGTGATATGGAGGATGAGTGGATGGAGGTTATTCCTAGGATGTAAAATCTGATCCAAAAGCCCTCTATTTTCATCCAAGACCTAATATATATAGTGGTGAAGGAGTTTGGTAAAGTTTGGACACAAAATAACCAAGAAAGAAACAAAATCTCAAAATTTTCGGGTCTGGCGATCGATCTTCGTCATTTACCGATCGATCGCGGAAACATTCTGGACAAAATAACCAAATTTTTCATATCCGCGATCCATCTTCGTCATTTGCCGATCGATCGCGGAAACCTGGCGATCGATCTTCGTAAGTTGCCGATCGATCGCGGATATCTTCTGGATGGTGGCGATCGATCTTCATAAGTTGCCGATCGATCGCGGATGTCAAAATCTGCAATCTTGCGATTTGGTCCCTCCTTTTCCATATTTGCTCAGTTTGATCATTTTTCAGCATTTTTAAGCCCATTTCATCCACTTTTATGCATTTGGACCTAGATTCCTGAAATATACAAATATATATCAAAACGTGTAATATTTTCCAGGAATCACTACAAAAACCACTATAAAATCATTGTAAAATAAGTGTAAAAATCACACTTATCACCATGGAACGAGGGCTGAGCATAATCCATGAGTGATCGTATAATAGGTGCCTCCTCGGTGACCATGTTTTCTGCCATGAGTGTTTTAGCTTGCCTTAACCTTGTACGACAGGTTCGTTCAATTTTGGGGTCAAAAAGCTCAAGTGTCGGGTTGATACTCCTTAGCATACACAAGGAAACAACAACCTATAAAAATCAACAAAACAACGACAGTAGTGTAATAAAAAAGATCGAAACAAAAATAAAAATAAAAAAATGGCTAAATTACAGTCAGCTAAACTTGTATGATATTACTTTAAACTAGTCCACGACAACGACGCCAAAAACTTGATCCCGATTTATTTAAACAATAAAATTCCAATGTAGGGTGATTATACCGCAAGTGCACGTTATCATGTTTTAGTATAGTATTTGAAGAACAGGTTGTCGAACCCACAAAGACTAGAATTAAGTACTAAATTCCTTTATATATAACCTCCGAATATTTGGGAAAATTATACTAAATTAACCAAGAACAATATCCAAACCAACAAGCAATAAAGAGCAAAGAAATCGGTAGAGACAATTATCAAGACTTGGTTCACCCATGTACTCCCCCATAATTCGCCTACTAGTTAAGGTGAAAATTCATATGTTCTAAGGTGAAGAGTTTTCCGAAATTATCTAATAACTTTTCCAAGTAAAATTAAACCTAATATTAAATTACGGTAATTCACTTTCGCATACTTATTTAACAATTCAATATTACATGAAACTTTGTGTAAACTTCTAGCTTCGATTACTAGATATTTATATCTAGCACACGTGTATTTGATCTCATCTTCCGATCTCAGTCTGAAATACACGGCCTAATTTATTACGTCGTGTTGTAATATCGTATGGTCAACATCAATCACAATGTATATAATCATTCAAAGATGGCCAAACCCTCAAAAGCATGAAGAGCAATAAATTATGCACATAGAATTGTAAGAATTAATCAAAACCCATTATTTAAATTATGGGTTCAAACACGGGATCCCCTAGTCTTTATTAACAAACTTATCCAAAAATAATCATCAAATTGCAATGTAAAAATATGTTTTGCAACAAATTAAACATCAAAATATGAAAAGAATCAAGAACAAGGTTTGAAATACGAAATAAAGTGAGGTATTGAGTCTTTGAGTTGCTACGTCGTTCTGTCTCTCCCGAATTGTCTTGCTCTTGAATGGCTTGAGGTGTGAAGGATGGTGAAGGCTATGTTCTAGGTTGAAAATATGACGAAGAGTCCTTGTTTTCGACCAAATAATGTCTTGTATAGTGGAGAGAAATATGGTAGATTCTTTGTAGGACTCAAACTCTAATTTCTTTTTTCCAGAATTTCTCGCCTACTGATCGATCGGTAAGAAGCTACTGATGGATTAGTTCTTCCAATTTTCTTCCTTTAGCTACGCCTTTTGACCGATCAATCGAAATATGGCTACCGATCGATTGGTATTCTTCAAATTTTATACCGAACTATCTTGATTGGCCGATTGGTCGGTGCAAGACTACCGATCGATTTGACCGGTGGCTTATTTTCTTCAAAAGTTGAGTGTTCACCGTTTCTTCGATCGATTCGCTCATTCGAGTCATTTATTATCATTTTTAGCTCAATTCCTCAACTTTCATGCACTTGGACCTAGATTCCTGAAATTAATAAATATATACCAAAAAGCATAAAAGCATCCATGAATTAATACGAAAACCACTAGAAAATCATACCAAAATAAGTGTAAAAACGACATTTATCAACTGTCATGAAGTATGAAAATTAACTTATAAATCATGCAACTAATCTCGTATTTAATCAACTAGAAATTAAACTAAGCATAGAGGTATTATTTTAAAATGAATGAAATTTCCATTTAAGCAATAACCACATATAACATGCTTTACAAAATTATTGAACTTAACAAAGTGAAACAAGCAAAATAAAAAAAGATCATATAATTATATATCCTACCTAAGTCAAAGCTTTCTAAACATGATTTTATCAAAATTTGTCAACTCATAGCTTTGACACCAAACTCAATATGCTCATGATCAAGTATAAAAAATTTAATACATTTTAGCTCAAAAGTGCATGTTGAAACATTAAAAAAAATGTTTAAGACAAGAATAAAAAAGTTTAATCGCCCTATACCTGCTTTGATCAAATATAGAGCACAAAAGTAAATGTTGAAGCATTCAAAACATGTTCAAGAGAGTGAATCAAAATATTTAAACATATTAAACACGTTTGATCAAATAGCTACATCTATAATTGTGTGTAGCGAGCATATAACCTTTGTTACTCTTCTTGATTTTACCAAGAACATCAATAAGCTAATTGTATGAATATAACAATACATCGAAAGATGGTACCTCATCATCGGTTTCTTCTTCCTCGTCATCGACGAGAGCACGGTACCGAATATAAAGTTTTTGAGAGATCCTGCAGGCTGTATTCGTACACTAAAAGCCGTTGCTCTCCATCAAAGCAATATCCGATCAAACTGACCAAATTCGGGTGGTGAAGCAGACTCAACATGTTATCCTATTACATACTTGTTACCCCCCGTGCCAACATGATTATATTCAACGAAACATAATAAGGAATTAATCAATCATTACTCCCGCAATATTCAAAATCATCACGCTTTCACAAAATAAGTATTACCACAAAATAATTATCCATACTCCACTGTTATCTCGTCACTGTAACAATAATAAATGAACATAACAACAATATGTTACATTTAATTCCATCATCAACTAGTTTCGTCTCAAAAACTGATTATCATAATTTCATCTAAATCAACAAAAATAATTTCAATTACCATTTAGTGAAATGTCAAACCAAATGAAATGGTTTACCTCAACTTCTCGTTTTCTTAGAACATTATAATATCATCTTGAGCCCATATCTCATGTACCCAATGAATCATAATATAGATGTTTATAACACAGTGTTCACTTCATCTGCAATCAACATCATCAATACTCATCGCTCACTCTTTTATAGCGGTGGTGCATACCATTTGCAATCAACATATTCATCAATATTCATTGCCCATAATTCCGAGGTATATCATAACGGCACATGTCAACCTGTGACATACCTGTCATACATATAATATCATCGTTACGTATACAACGGAATAATTAATACCACTCGATTCGACATATCAACGACATTTATAATACCCCTCAGTTCAATATGACAGAGGCATGCTCATCGCTTCGACATATCAGTGGTGATGCTTGCTAAAAATGAGATGTCTTCTTTCCGGCGGACGGATGGTGCTGGTAGCAACTCCGATCATATCTCCGAGTGATGGTGAGGCCTAAAATCATGAACAAGTGTGAGAAGGGAGTGGAAGGATGTCCCGCGAGTCCCCTCCGAATCTCAAGTCAGAATTCGGCCAAAGGGTAGGGTAACGAAATGAACTTGATATTATGAGTTGTAAGGACCCCCGTGCCCTTAACCCGATATTAGTGTATTAACCCCTGTCATTAGTGCATACGATCATGTTATTAAGGGGGAAAGTGATTACATGCAACTCTAGCATGAATACCATCTATAAAATTCCTTTACATTAATCGTATAATGTCTATACTTTCCCAACACATTCCATAAAAACATGTCATGCACCTTTAAACATACACTAACATGTTCTCAGTTCATTTAGCAATTCCATATTTAATTGCATGCAAACCATGAATGAATAGAGAAAAGCCGTAGTCCATTTATACATCCCATATACACGTAAAATGTACTCACATAAGAGCACCCAAAGGAATGAGCGTGTATCTATGTGTAAAAATAGTCTACCATATACCGTTATTGGTACTTCAATCCTGGAAGCACCTCCCAAGCACAGTTCGATCTCAACTCTGGATCTATGCACTTATTCAACCAGCTCTGGTACCTCGATCCTGGAAGTACCTCAAATCAACAGCCCGAGCTCAACTCCAAAGCTGCTGCTACACCTGTAACACCTGCCCCAATAGAGACAGCCCCCACACGGGGTGAGCATACAAATACCACCAATCCAAATAATCATAATATTACAATTCATAATTTACAGAATGTAAATGCCATGAATTTAAATGATACTCCCTGGATGGTATCATCCTCATCCGGGATCCCCTGTATTGTCCCTGTTCTCAAAATAACCAAACTCATCAAATTCCCAAAGCCAGTTAATCGCCACATGGATTAACAGATACCATTTCTATTATGTCAGTCCCATAATCCATATGGTAAAATCATTACATAAAAGACCATAGATATCACATATGTCTAACCAATAATACTGCAGTTCTATATCATAGCTCGCTCTACAATAGCGGCATCATCATCCCACGCCCGCTCCACAATAGCGGCGTCATAACCGATGATCGCGCAACAGCGATAACATCTCAATCGTTGCTCGCTCAAGGCGGCACTATATAATTCTCAGCATATTTCCATTTATCACAATTACCAAATGCTATACGTTTCATTGGCCATTTATTACAAGCACCATATACCATGCATTTCAATCTTCATTCATTGCAATTACCACATACCATGCAATTCACAGTTGTAATATTATAATAGGCTATGCTCGTACGTTAAACGTACCTTAAGTCTCCGTAGTCCAAGCCAAACCTTGCTTGAGTTCCATGCCTCGAGACATATGTGCTAAAACACATAAACAACTCACGATCAAGAATAAGCATGCGATCACGTGCCCACGCACGTTTGCAGCCTCAAAACCCATCGTCAATCCATGACGATCACCAAAATAGAAGCCCCTCGGCTAAGCATGCATAATACCCAAAATATACCATTTAACAAGTTTAAAAGATCAACTGGGAATTCCGTTAATTAATTTTGGCTCCAACCAATCCATTTTAAAAGCATAGCATTCCCGTTGGAATGTAGACATTGCCCCGAAAACGGCCCCTTTAAACCCCGGTTCCAAAATCCCGACATTTTCCAAAAATTCCAAAAAAAAACCAATTTCCTTCGGGTGGCGATCGATCGCCACAATTACCGCGATCGATCGCCACACTCCAGTGGCCAAAATCGCCTACACGCGATCGATCGCCACCCTTCGCGATCGATCGCCAACATGCTCGCGATCGATCGCCTAAACCATGCGATCGATCGCCTGCACTGTTCATCTTCTTCGATTTTTAACAGCTGCCCGTCGCGATCGATCGCCCCATGATAGGGTTGAATATTACGCGTTTTTAGGCTATGATATGTACATGTTTTCGTGTTGATTCTTGTAATATCTTACGGTTTATGGTATATATTTCTCTATTTCAGGAATCAATGTTGAAATGTAGGGAAAGGTGAGAAATCAAGCTAAATGATGAAAACATGAATAAAGTTGAAGAAAAGAGGAAAAAACCAGAATCCAAGACACATGTTGCTCATTTCTCCTCATATTACTATATGTTCGAGCCATGTTTTGGAAATGTGGTCCATATAAAAGTTGTATAACTTTCTCTCATCTTCGCGTGGACAGCTGATTCATCAAATTCGAAGTTCGTATGAGAAAGTTACGGCCAAAATACGAAACTCGCCAGAAGCTGAAAAAGGCGAAGAAACTTACTGTGAAGGGCGATCGATCGAGAAAGGATTTCCGATCGATCGAGACGGGCAGAAAAAGCCACGAAATTCTCTGGAAGGCTCGATCGGCCACTTTGTCCAGATCGATCGGTGGAATGAATTTTCATTAAAATAACTTCCTTATAGAGTTTGTTTCCAACAAGGAAGTCCTTGATTTCCTTCCCCTATATCTTTAGACACGAAAATCACAACCCACATCAGATTTTAACCTAGGGAACACATCACAACCTCCATCCCATCTCCTTCCTTCAATTCCACAATACACACGTCCAGCCTCCATCTCATCCCATCTCCTTCCTTCAATTCCACAATTCACACGTCCAGCCTCCATCATTCTTCCACTCACAATTCACACGTCCAACCTCCATCCTTCTACCATCAATCCATCCTTCAACCCTTCACCCTAGGAATTGGAACAAGCCAACAAGGCGATAAAAAGAGACTATCGAGAAAGAAGCAAGAGAAGGAGCGAGGATCTACAACCGGAGTCGACGCTGGGAGTTTTTCTTTGTCTTTAAATTCTTAGTTTTGTTTTGTTTTGATTTATTATGAGGAACTAAAATTATTTATCGTGACTAGGCGAATCCTTTGTTATGAACCTTCGATTTGATGATTTAATTGAATTCTTATAGTTCTTTGCGTATGTTTTATGTTCTTCATGCTTTTAGAGGATTGATCACCTTTGAATGATGTTAGTATCGTAATTGAGATCGAGAGATGATTTTATGATACTGAATTAATAACTCATACCATGGATTTAAGACCGAGATCGAGAGATGACGTCAAATACATGCGTGATAGCCATAGATTCTAGTAATTAAAAGCTAGGAGTTTTCATGGATCTTATGCAACATTGAATTGTTAGATAAGTGAGCGAGAGTTACTTAATGCAATGCGGTGTTAGGTTTAATATAGATCGAGAGAGTGTATTAGATAAATTGTGAGAACTCGTCACCTTAGAAATATTTGAATGTTCAATCGAGAATTGTAGGGAATTGCATTGGTGAGCCAAAGTCTCGATAATCTTCTCTACTGGATTTTTCTCGTTTATTTTTATTGACTTGGTTGGATTAGTAGTTTATATTAATTAATTAGTTGTTAATTATAAATTAATTATCGTAGGTTAAATATAGTTAAAAGACATCTTATTTGGTACTTGCTTGTTAGTCCCTGTGGGTTCGACAATCCGTATCTTCCTATCTATACTAAAACTTGACACCGTGCACTTGCGGTCTAAAATCGCTAGATTGGAAATAATTGTTTAAAATAAAAGCGATCACCCCACCTCGGCGATCGATCGCCACCTGCAATTTTCCGAAAAATTCGAGCTTCGATGGTGTTTTTCACACCCAAACTCAAAACCAACACCCCTAACTTCCTCAACACTCCCAATACTCCATTTAAACTCCATAAAAACACTAAAATTAACATTTTAGATTTTTAACCCAAAACCCCCAAATACAAATCCTTCCCAAAACTCAACATAACACACCATACCACTATCGAATCGAAGACAATGACGAGGGGAAGAAACTTACCAACTTATCTTCGAGAAATCCGGCTCCTAGGACGAGCCTCCATCAATTTTGCTCATCATAGGGAAAGGGGAAGGGTTTGGGGTGAGAGAGAGGCGTGAGAGGGAGAGGAGAGGAGAGAAATGGATTCCAAATGACGGAACCCCGAGTCCAACTGGTATTTATAGCAAAAATGCCCCAAAATACCAATACCTTCACAAATACATCATGATTCATTAAAAATCATCTGTTTTCAAAAAATCTCTCTCCAACATCAAATCCCCAGACTGGCCCCAACATAAGGCACCCTGGACACCAAGTCCCACTAAAAACCCAACTCATAGGTTTTCCACCAAAATGAGAATACAATCTCAACCTTCGGGTTCAACGATCCCAAATGCCCGATTTAACAACCTCGGGAGACGCAAAACCGCAATTAATTCCTAATTGCCACAATTAAAAATCCATCAAGGATTATTACTACACCGGGATTAACACCATTAATCTCCGGACATCACAATTATCCCTCACTAATAAAATTTCATCCTCGAAATTACACCGGTGTACTCCACGTAACACCAGAACTACACAAACAAAACAAGGCCACAACCCCGATTCTGGACCACATTAGAATCGAATTAACAACCGCGAGAACACCCATCTCGCACCAAGCTCTAAAATAGAGCAAACGCCAAGATCAATTCAAACCCGAAAGACACAACATACCTCAACGTGAATCGTTCCAGAAGTCAGTCCACCATGACTGAAAATCAACCAAACCTTCCTTGGTCCCGACATAGATATCACTCCGTGATATTCATCACTTTCCCACGATGCTTGACACGCATCGTCATGATGTGGACCACTAGTATACAACAGTATACTCACAGAAAATCCGGTTCTCACTTCCCAGTCCATCTCCTCCAAAGGAGTAGTTGCACCACTTGCAACCTGGATCAGGTAACCCACGGTCACCAATCCACACAAAACACATCACTACAGATGTCTACGTCCATGTGTTCCAAGAAATCCCATCTTGGCCCAAAACACACTATCGAGACTCTACAAGTCTCAAGTTCCACCGTCGACATGCAAGACAAACAATTGCATTCCTACACACGTGTCAACCCTGACACTAAACAAACCTAAATCCCAGCCATCCCTCATATATCTTGGAATTCAACAATCCTAAAACAGGGAGGCTATCGAATCGACCAGCAAGAATTACCACGGTCCTAAAACACAACAAGCCTTCTCAAGGAAAGTCAAACGGACCTCACGATTATTCCTCAGAATACATCGTGCCATCGAGATCACCAATCTCAAATTGTCACAATCTCCCACCGGAGATTCATCAAACCAAACACATCAAACCGACGTTCAACAAGGAACGAAATAGAGTTGGTATTAGTATACACGCACGGGTATACAAGTCTTGTTGGGATATGCCCTAAGACACATCATTAGATGATTGTTTATGACATACAATGTAATATGATTTTATGAATGGCAATTCATTATTATATATTATTCTTTTAACTGTGCAATGTGAATTAATATATATGTTAATGTCCTTAGAATAATATTGTATTATTCTTAAAGATGTCCCTAGTCAAGTATTATCATGAAAGGGATAATGATAATACGTAGAGACTAGTATGTGTTGATCGATGAATTGTTCATTGATATGAGATATCAAATCAACATATGGGTACATGTTAGAGAACGATGTACTGGACAGACCCGCCATGAGAATGCAACATGGATAGTTATATGATCGTCATATGCAATTCTCATAGTGATAATAATGTATGTAATCCTTACGACTTGTGATCATCAGAGATCCCAACATAAGGAGTTATGTATCTTGATATCGTCAAACGTTACCCGTAACAGGGTATACTATAAAGGCGACTATTGGATACACTACGAATTATGTAGAGGGATGTTGACTGATCGAGATAGGATTTGTCCCTCCTATATAACAGGAGATGTGTTAGGCCCTTGATCAAGTGAGAACTAAATTGCATGGCCATGCTCGAATGAGTCGATATGAGATATCGAGCTTATTCGTTTATTCTAGTTCTACTTGGGGATCAAGAAATAAAGATTGGATATACGAGTATGACTATTCCATGACTCGTGTTCAATCTAAACACAAAGGACAAAGGGATTAAGTTACATGGTTAATATTATCACAAGTTCTAGAGGTTATGTCGAGTCATTGACATTCTTGTAATTTGGGTAGCATTGATGTGTTGCTAGATACCGCTCAATGCTTGCGACATAAAATGAGATTTTATGTCACTGCCAACATTACAAGATCCTATCGGGTCGCACAAAAGATTAAATCGAGAAGGGAAATTAAATTCATTGGATGAATTGATTAATTAAGAAGAGTCTTAATTAAGTGATTAAAAGGTTTTAATTAAATCATGGGTTTGGGCCCATAAGACTTTAAGAAAGTCTTGAACCTTAATTAAAAGCCTTTTAATATAAATACAAGTTTATGAATTAATTGTAAGATACAATTTAATATCATTCAACCTAAAATATTGGAAGCTCTCGGCCGCACCATCTCGAACTCTCGGCCTCCATCATAGCCGTGTGGTTCTTGGTGGTATTGTGCCATCATTCGATTGTGAATCGAGTTTGCTTCGTGTATTGGTTTAAGAACTTGTCTAGCAACTTGTTCTTAAACTTTCCCTTCACCCGATTTGATCGTGTGGATACCGTTGAGGCAAAACTCATTAAGTTTTGCTAGTGACTCGGAGAAGGCGTAGGACGTGGTGCTGCTCCGTGGATTCTGCTTCAAACACGCTACAAGGGTAAGACACTTGTTATTCCTTTATCCGATATGAATCCTTTGTATAGATCTGCTGGTTAGTAATCCATAAAATTTTATTCCGCTGCGTTGTATGCTCTTGGATTACTTACAGTGGTATCAGAGCCGTGTACAAGGCTCATATCGGATTTATGTGGTTAAATAGTTTAATCATATTAGAATTATATTGCATGCTATTAAAACTGTATAAACATATATGATATGTTAATATCGAGTTTTTGAAATTCATCGTAAAATTGTATTTGATATAATTGGCGAATAATTGTATACGATACACGAAAGCGTAAAATCGAGGTGTTGGCTCAAGGTGGTTCGACCACTTCATGACTTGACCCTCGGGCTGCCGCTAGTGAGCTAGGGTTCGGACCCTTGGCTCATGCATGGGGCCGCGCCGCTTCCAAAAGGCTAGGGTTTTGAACCCTAGTCACATAAGCCACTCGGCCGCCGCTTGGGCTAGGGTTTTTCGAACCCTTGGGTCGAGATGGTTAAGCCGTCACCGTCATGGACCATCCATGGTTGGACCGTGGCTTTTGGCTCGTGGATTTCGGTGTTTCGAGCAAGTTGGCTCGATGAAAAACCAACATGGTGCAAGGCGGCTAGGGTTTGGAACCCTAGCGGCGCCGCACCCATGCCATCGGCTCGGACCATGTCGTGGGCTAGGGTTTCGAACCCTAGGCCCATAATTGGTCCAGCCGTGGTGTATGGTTGGTTCGAACCATGGTGGTTCGTAGCTAAGTCGCATTAAGTTCGTGGCATGTGATGTCCCGAGCGTACGATAATTTTTCAAAAATTATTTTACAGTTTTAATTAGAATTAAATTTAAAATGTTTAGAATTTAATTAATTAAATGTTAATGCATGCTTTATGTGTTGTGTGAGCATGGTGCGTGGTTATAGCCCTTTGACCTATTACATAGGATTTGTGGATGTTTGTAATTTATAATACGACCTGCGTGTCGTGCCTTTCTCTATTTCATTCTAAATGTAATCCCTCCCCTATGTTCCCCTCGAATGTGAATCGAGGAATTCTATATCTTGTAAATAGTGTAGTTTATTTTATTGATGGTGATCAATGAAGATGGAGCATCGTGCCGGGATGAGGAGGCCATTCACAAATTGGAGCCAAAGGAAGGTGCTTGTGAAGTTACCTTAGGTTGACTCTTAGGATTTTCTCATTGGCTTGAGAAAATCGTTAGTAGGGGCTATAACCATGTCACGTTTTAATTATGTATGTTGATGCATGATTTATCTTATGTTTTAGTTTGATAATAGTATTACACATATATGTAGATATGTATACAACTATATGTAGTGGACATATTTTAAATTATCAAATTAATCATGAGATCAATAAATCCCTCTAAAATATTAAGTTTTAGATGCCTTCCAAAATAAAAGTACTCGTCAATAACTTCGATTGTACATGTGTGGGTTTGCCAAAGCAAAGCACCGTGGCAATCTTAGTAAGGCGCGAAAGGATAAAAGTGATATCCGTTATACTTTAATTGGGTACGACTTAACTAGGTTATCTCAATAGGATTGGGAACCTAGAGGCATGGGTTGGATTATAATTCATTTGATGAATTGAACAAAGTGTTGTTCGTCCAACTATCCAAGAATTATATGTGATAAAATTGACAAAGTGTTGTCTACCTAAATAACCGAGTCTTGGGCGATTAGCCAAAGCTAACTCAAGATTAAGTGAAATATGGATCTTGGCCCACTAAAGGTTTTGAGGGTTGATATTTTTTAAACAAAATAGTGGGAGTATCATTTAATATAAGACCATGCTAAATGATTTAAATCATAAACTTATTTTGCATATTTATATTGTAGATATCCATGGCAACTAACAACGTTACTAGCACTTTATCACTGCGACCGGTCCTTGAGAAGGACAAATTAAATGGGACGAATTTCCTAGACTGGCATAGGAACTTGAGGATAGTCCTCAAACAAGAAAAGAAACAATATGTCCTAGAGGAACCCTTGCCCGCTGAGGAACCTCCCCTAACAGCTACAAGAGCTGAAAAAGATGCTTACAAGAAGCATCAGAGTGACGCACTTGATGATGGGTGCCTCATGCTTGCCACCATGAACTCTGAGCTTCAGAAGCAACATGAGGAAATGGAGGCGTTCGATATGATCGAACACTTAAAGCAGTTGTACCAACAGCAAGCAAGACAAGAGAGGTATGACGTCTCTAAGGCGTTATTTCAGTGCAGGATGGTAGAAGGAAACCTAGTTGGAACTCATGTGCTCAATATGATTGGGTACATTGAGAATCTGGACAAGCTGGGTTTTCCATTGGACCAAGAGTTGGCCACCGATGTGATCTTGCAATCGTTGCCTGAGAGCTTCAGTCAATTTGTAGTAAATTACAATATGACTGACATGGAAAAGACTCTACCACGATTGCTTGGTATACATATGAAGCAAATACTAAGAAGACTAAGGCCACAAATGTCCTTATTGTGAATAAGGGCAAAGGAAGGGCCAAAGCTAAAGGCAACAAGAAAGCAAAGAAAGTCTTTGCTAAATCTAAGCCAAAGTCTTATGCACTGAAGCCAAAGGGAGGGATAGCAAAGGAAGGGAACTGTTTCCATTGCGGTGAGACCGGCCATTGGAAAAGGAACTGCAAAGTATATCTGGAGGATCTAAAGAAAGGAAGTGTGACTTCCGCTTCAGGTATTTTTGTTATAGAAGTCAATTTATCTACTTCTTCATCATGGGTATTAGATACTGGATGTGGATCTCACATTTGTGTAAATGTGCAGGATCTAAAAAGGAGTAGGACGTTGGCGAAAGGTGAAGTTGATCTCCGAGTTGGAAATGGAGCAAGAGTTGCTGCATTAGCTATAGGAGATTATCATTTAGCTTTACCTTCTGGTTTATCATTGATTTTGAAAGATTGTTATTTTGTGCCTTCAATTACTAAAAACATTATTTCTATTTCTTGTTTGGACAAGTATGGATTTTCATTTATAATAAAGGACAACTGTTGTTCTATTTATTTAAATGATATGTTTTATGCTAGTGCACAAATGGTGAATGGTCTTTATGTATTAAATCTTGATATGCCTATCTATAACATAAATACTAAAAGGATTAAAAATAATGATTGTAATCCGACTTATCTCTGGCACTGTCGCTTGGGCCACATAAACGAGAACCGCATATCTAAACTTCATAAGGATGGAGTATTAGATTCATTTGATTTTGAATCATATGAAACATGCGAATCTTGTTTAATGGGCAAGATGACTAAAGCCCCTTTCAAGGGACATGTTGAAAGGGCAAATGTTTTATTGGGACTAATACATAGTGATGTATGTGGACCAATAAGTACACAAGCTAGAGGTGGTTTTCAATACTTCGTTACATTTACTGATGACCTCAGTAGATATGGGTATGTGTACCTAATGAAGCATAAGCATGAAACCTTTGAAAAGTTCAAAGATTTCAAAAATGAAGTACAAAACCAACTTGGCAAAAGTATCAAAATCCTTCGATCAGATCGAGGAGGAGAATACTTAAGCCAAGAGTTTCATGACTATCTAAAGGAGTGTGGGATAGTCCCACAACTCACTCCTCCGTATACTCCACAATGGAATGGTGTATCCGAGAGGAGAAATCGAACCTTGTTAGACATGGTTAGATCAATGATGAGTCATGCAGATCTTCCGATATCGTTTTGGGGACATGCTCTAGAAACAACGATTTTCTTAACCGTGTTCCATCTAAATCAGTGGAAAAGACACCATATGAGATATGGACTGGGAAGCGTCCTAGTATGTCTTTTATGAAGATTTGGGGTTGTGAGGCTTTCGTTAGACGTCACGCCACTAACAAACTTGGACCCAAATCTGATAAGTGTTTATTTGTGGGGTATCCTAAGGAAACGAAAGGATACTATTTCTATTATCCCACCGAGAACAAAGTAGTTGTTGCTCGGACTGGTGTATTTCTTGAAAGAGAATTTATTTCTAGAAAAACCAGTGGGAGTAAAATAGAACTTAGTGAAGTTCAACCACAAGAAAACACTGAACCTGAGATTGAGATGGAAACAGAGCAGGCACCGCAAGCTGTTGTGAAAGAAGCACCTGCTCAAGAGACACAAGCCCAGCGTAGATCTGTAAGAGAACACCGGGAGCCACAGAGATATGGATTTCTTGTGACTCAACAAGGTGACTTACTACTTATTGATGAGGATGAGCCGTCATCTTATCAACAAGCTATAATGGGCAATGATTCTGAGAAATGGCAAGAGGCCATGAAATCTGAGATGGAATCCATGTATGCAAACCAAGTCTGGACTTTGGTTGATCCACCTGAAGGGGTACGACCCATAGGGTGCAAATGGATTTTCAAGAAAAAGACCGATATGGATGGTAACGGACAAACCTATAAAGGTCGGCTGGTTGCAAAAGGATTCAAACAAATTCATGGTATTGACTATGATGAAACCTTTTCACCAGTGGCCATGGTTAAATCCATAAGGATCTTACTTGCAATAGCTGCATTTCATGATTATGAAATCTGGCAGATGGATGTCAAAACAGCTTTCCTTAATGGAAATCTGCTCGAGGATGTGTACATGACACAGCCCGAGGGTTTTGTCGATCCAAAGGATGCTGGAAAGATATGCAAGCTACAACGATCCATTTATGGATTGAAGCAAGCTTCTCGGAGTTGGAATCTTCGTTTTGATGACGCAATCAAAGAGTTTGGTTTTATCAAAAACGAAGATGAACCTTGTGTCTACAAGAAGGTCAGTGGGAGCGTAATCATTTTCCTAGTGTTGTATGTAGATGACATACTTCTTATTGGAAATGATATCCCTGCCTTGCAATCTGTAAAGATTTGGCTAGGGAATTGCTTTTCGATGAAAGACTTAGGAGAAGCCACCTATGTATTAGGAATCAAGATCTATAGAGATAGATCGAGAAGGCTTCTTGGTCTAAGTCAAAGTACATACATAGACAAGGTGCTTAAAAGGTTTAGCATGCAAGAATCAAAGAAAGGATTCGTGCCTATGACACATGGCATTTATCTCTCGAAGGAACAGTGTCCTTCAACACCAGATGAGAGACAACGCATGAGTAAGATTCCATACGCGTCAGCTATTGGATCTATCATGTATGCCATGATATGTACTCGTCCCGATGTATCGTATGCTTTGAGCATGACGAACAGATATCAAGTTGATGCAGGTGAAGGTCACTGGATTGCTGTCAAGAACATCCTGAAGTACTTGAGAAGGACTAAGGATACATTCTTGATTTATGGAGGTGAGGAAGAGCTCAATGTAATGGGTTACACTGATGCAAGCTTCCAAACCGACAAAGATGATTTTCGATCGCAATCTGGATATGTGTATTGCCTAAATGGAGGTGCTGTGAGCTGGAAGAGTTCAAAGCAAGAAACAGTAGCCGATTCTACAACGGAAGCTGAGTATATTGCTGCCTCGGATGCAGCAAAGGAAGCTGTTTGGATGAGGAGGTTCATTTCTGAACTTGGAGTGGTGCCTAGCATTAAAGATCCAATAGAACTCTATTGTGACAACAATGGAGCGATCGCATTAGCTAAGGAACCAAGATCTCACCAAAGATCCAAACACATACTTAGGCGGTTCCATTTCATTCGAGAAATCGTTGAAAGGGGAGATGTTAAAATATGCAAAGTACCAACAGATGATAATGTATCTGACCCATTGACGAAGCCACTGTCACAGCAGAAGCATGATCGTCATACTAGATCTCTAGGCATTGGGTATATGTCTGAGTGGTCTTAGTGCAAGTGGGAGATTTGTTGGGATATGCCCTAAGACACATCATTAGATGATTGTTTATGACATACAATGTAATTTATGAATGGCAATTCATTATTATATATTATTCTTTTAACTGTGCAATGTGAATTAATATATATGTTAATGTCCTTAGAATAATATTGTATTATTCTTAAAGATGTCCCTAGTCAAGTATTATCATGAAAGGGATAATGATAATACGTAGAGACTAGTATGTGTTGATCGATGAATTGTTCATTGATATGAGATATCAAATCAACATATGGGTACATGTTAGAGAACGATGTACTGGACAGACCCGCCATGAGAATGCAACATGGATAGTTATATGATCGTCATATGCAATTCTCATAGTGATAATAATGTATGTAATCCTTACGACTTGTGATCATCAGAGATCCCAACATAAGGAGTTATGTATCTTGATATCGTCAAACGTTACCCGTAACAGGGTATACTATAAAGGCGACTATTGGATACACTACGAATTATGTAGAGGGATGTTGACTGATCGAGATAGGATTTGTCCCTCCTATATAACAGGAGATGTGTTAGGCCCTTGATCAAGTGAGAACTAAATTGCATGGCCATGCTCGAATGAGTCGATATGAGATATCGAGCTTATTCGTTTATTCTAGTTCTACTTGGGGATCAAGAAATAAAGATTGGATATACGAGTATGACTATTCCATGACTCGTGTTCAATCTAAACACAAAGGACAAAGGGATTAAGTTACATGGTTAATATTATCACAAGTTCTAGAGGTTATGTCGAGTCATTGACATTCTTGTAATTTGGGTAGCATTGATGTGTTGCTAGATACCGCTCAATGCTTGCGACATAAAATGAGATTTTATGTCACTGCCAACATTACAAGATCCTATCGGGTCGCACAAAAGATTAAATCGAGAAGGGAAATTAAATTCATTGGATGAATTGATTAATTAAGAAGAGTCTTAATTAAGTGATTAAAAGGTTTTAATTAAATCATGGGTTTGGGCCCATAAGACTTTAAGAAAGTCTTGAACCTTAATTAAAAGCCTTTTAATATAAATACAAGTTTATGAATTAATTGTAAGATACAATTTAATATCATTCAACCTAAAATATTGGAAGCTCTCGGCCGCACCATCTCGAACTCTCGGCCTCCATCATAGCCGTGTGGTTCTTGGTGGTATTGTGCCATCATTCGATTGTGAATCGAGTTTGCTTCGTGTATTGGTTTAAGAACTTGTCTAGCAACTTGTTCTTAAACTTTCCCTTCACCCGATTTGATCGTGTGGATACCGTTGAGGCAAAACTCATTAAGTTTTGCTAGTGACTCGGAGAAGGCGTAGGACGTGGTGCTGCTCCGTGGATTCTGCTTCAAACACGCTACAAGGGTAAGACACTTGTTATTCCTTTATCCGATATGAATCCTTTGTATAGATCTGCTGGTTAGTAATCCATAAAATTTTATTCCGCTGCATTGTATGCTCTTGGATTACTTACAAGTCTGAGCACCAACACAACAGGCACACTCAAAGCAATAGACTCGAGTATCTCCAAACATACCCAAAGTCCCAAAACCTACTGCCAAACCTCGATTATTCTCACTCCACGGAGAATAGTGGTTGACAGTCCAAAACCAAAGGGTGTGATTCCAACATCAATACCACACAACCAAAGTAACGAATCTCCCAAAAGATTCAACCGGCAGGTATATCAATACCGCCTTTCCCACAAGGATAGTGTCATGAATCCATGACCCTCCAACCTCGAACCACCGTCCGGAAAACTGGATAATACATACCAACATATATTTCGGGATCAAAATATGCAACTGGTTCAGAATAGTGCATCGAAGCCACTATTATCAAATCGAAACTCGTATACGCCATGTATACTCAATCAACGATGCCCTGTACTATTGCCATAGTACTCCACACTCGAGCATCACCCCAGAGACGTCTCCTCGAAAGTCTCACTAGAAGTATGCAGCCATCACCTATTCCAACCCTAGTAGGGCTTACCCTGGTTGATTTACAATCAACCCTCAACAAATACCAGCTGTTCCATGGCAGTACAATTCAAATCTTTCCAAGAGATAAAGTCAATATAGCAGTGTCACCCCACTAACTATAACTCGCAATTCCACTTGTAACTCCCGTTGCATTCCATATGCAAGGATGCTCAACCATAGTTAACAACGACTTGTCGACACTCACGTTGGTATTACCCACAAAATTGAGTTGTCCCAATACAAGTCCCTCGAAACAAAAGACGTATAAACGTTCTCGTGAGGTATCCCATGCCTCAAACATCATGCCACATAGAGACTGCGAGAGTCTACTAAAAGTCCTCATCGTATCATCATACGATTCACTGAACTCGAATCCAACGAGCAGTATAACGGCTATCATAAGCACACTATAACATTGCCACGATATCTGGCTAACAAGCGCTGCCTCCAAAGGCTCATATCAAGTCCACCAACAAACCATACGTTCTATTTCGGTATACCATACCGTACAAACCATTAGAGTAGTGGGTCATCGCCCAACATACCTCTAAAACACCAAGAATAATGGACAACCCGGTGTCCTTGCTCAACTATGATGCAATCATAAACCATTAAGACTTATTCCACACCCTCAAGGTGGGTGTGATCATGCCTAACACACATCATAGTAACAAGCGAGTAGTTTCCTCGATGACTACTCTTACCACCCAATCACTTGGCCTTAGCCAAACCAGCGAGTATACCCAAAGGATATCATTACTCGAACAATATATACTTCGAATATGTGCTGCGGTACAATTCCTGTACGGTGCACCCAATAATTCTTCGAGCAACCTGCTCGGCATAATGGTCTCGTCAACTAGTGACCCAGACACTACCATGTGCTCACCAAAGGCACTCGAACCATACAACCAAATACATAAACATAAATGTATTATCATCAAAACGACGCTACACGTCTACATAGAACACCCGCTATGTCATCGTCATTCCGTGACGGTACCTGTCAACAAATGACTTCAAAATAACATTGTCGACTCGTGACGGTATATGTCGATACACGACGTCCATAGTCTCATTGTCAAACACATGACATCATAATTAAATCAACGCATGATATCCACAATAATGCTAAATAAACAGTAATACGCCATACCTCATTGCTAACAACATAGCGGCATACCTGTCTCCGTCGCCCAACAATGGTACGCAATCGGCACCCATCGCTCGTAGGTGGCGTACTCCAGTGTCATGTACATAGCGACATAACCCGTCGCTACAGAATCAACGGCATAATCCATCGTCATAGAGTCAGCGGCATAAAACATCGCTATAAATATCCGGCGGTATGAACCATCGCCATAGATGTAGCGGAATGTACCATCGCTATGTGATACCTGGCGGCATAAACCATCGCCATAGAATACCCGGCGGCATGAACCATCGCCAATAGAATACCCGGCGGCATGAACCATTGCCAATAGAATAGCGGAATGAACCATCGCTATGAACACCCGATGGAATAAACCATCGCCAATAGAATAGCTAAATGAACCATCGCTATGAATATCCGGCGGCATAAACCATCGCCAATAGAATAGCGGAATGAACCATCGCTATGAATATCTGGCGGCATAAACCATCGCCAATAGAATAGCCAGTCCCTAATCATTGTTACGGTAGTGTATTTTAATGCCCCTCGCTCAAATAAAACATGCGGTACTCCCACCCCTCGCTTCACATATAGGCGGCATAGAATAACCTCGCTTAAATGGACATGCGGCGCTCCCACCCCTCGCTTCACATTTTAGCGGCAAATATTCTTTCCTCGCCTCATATGCTAACCACGCTTCAATGTGACATGCGGCGCTCCCACCCCTCGCTTCACATTTTAGCGGCACAAAACAATAAATAGCGGCAAGCATTTAAAATCATCACTCATCCATAACAATGACTCATGGGATATTCACCAAGTATTCCGTCTATACCTGCAACACAAAGCATATTCCATATTCCAACATACATCATCATGAGTGTATTTTAATGCACCTCGCTCAAATGCGACATGCGGCACTCCCACCCCTCGCTTCAACATTTGGCGGCAGAGCATTAAAATCATCACTCCATTGTACACATGCAACCACAATGCATAATCCATGATGTATATAAAACGCAGGTTACCGTTTCGTGTCTTTCGACCCTGGCCTTAGCCGTTCGCGTCATAGTGTCCCTACAGGAACAATCCCAAACCATGAGCATACGATAATCCATATTCGCCACAATATGATTATAATGAGTAAATGCATAAACTATGAGTACAAAGTACTTCCTGTATCCCAATGCATTTCAAAACGCTCCATTTGGTTGTTCCTGTGTCACAACTCACAATCATAATCAACAGGTTATATTATGATTCTATAGATGTCATGACCTATAATCGTTTCACTATGATCACATATCACAAATGCACATAAGCAAAATAGTTGTGTCACACAACACTAACTACTATCATGCACAAATATGTGCTACCCATCCCTATCAGCATGTTCCAGGCCTTCAACAGCCCCAAAGAGCTAACCACTGCTCTGATACCACTAATGTAAGGACCCCCGTTCCCTTAACCCGATATTAGTGTATTAACCCCTGTCATTAGTGCATACGATCATGTTATTAAGGGGGAAAGTGATTACATGCAACTCTAGCATGAATACCATCTATAAAATTCCTTTACATTAATCGTATAATGTCTATACTTTCCCAACACATTCCATAAAAACATGTCATGCACCTTTAAACATACACTAACATGTTCTCAGTTCATTTAGCAATTCCATATTTAATTGCATGCAAACCATGAATGAATAGAGAAAAGCCGTAGCCCATTTATACATCCCATATACACGTAAAATGTACTCACATAAGAGCACCCAAAGGAATGAGCGTGTATCTATGTGTAAAAATAGTCTACCATATACCGTTATTGGTACTTCAATCCTGGAAGCACCTCCCAAGCACAGTTCGATCTCAACTCTGGATCTATGCACTTATTCAACCAGCTTTGGTACCTTGATCCTGGAAGTACCTCAAATCAACAGCCCGAGCTCAACTCCAAAGCTGCTGCTACACCTGTAACACCTGCCCCAATAGAGACAGCCCCCACACGGGGTGAGCATACCAATACCACCAATCCAAATAATCATAATATTACAATTCATAATTTACAGAATGTAAATGCCATGAATTTAAATGAAACTCCCTGGATGGTATCATCCTCATCCGGGATCCCCTGTATTGTCCCTGTTCTCAAAATAACCAAACTCATCAAATTCCCAAAGCCAGTTAATCGCCACATGGATTAACAGATACCATTTCTATTATGTCAGTCCCATAATCCATATGGTAAAATCATTACATAAAAGACCATAGATATCACATATGTCTAACCAATAATACTACAGTTCAATATCATAGCTCGCTCTACAATAGCGGCATCATCATCCCACGCCCGCTCCACAATAGCAGCGTCATAACCGATGATCGCTCAACAGCGATAACATCTCAATCGTTGCTCGCTCAAGGCGGCACTATATAATTCTCAGCATATTTCCATTTATCACAATTACCAAATGCTATACGTTTCATTGGCCATTTATTACAAGCACCATATACCATGCATTTCAATCTTCATTCATTGCAATTACCACATACCATGCAATTCACAGTTGTAATATTATAATAGGCTATGCTCGTACGTTAAACGTACCTTAAGTCTCCGTAGTCCAAGCCAAACCTTGCTTGAGTTCCATGCCTCGAGACATATGTGCTAAAACACATAAACAACTCACGATCAAGAATAAGCATGCGATCACGTGCCCACGCACGTTTGCAGCCTCAAAACCCATCGTCAATCCATGACGATCACCAAAAATAGAAGCCCCCCGGCTAAGCATGCATAATACCCAAAATATACCATTTAACAAGTTTAAAAGATCAACCGGGAATTCCGTTAATTAATTTTGGCTCCAACTAATCCATTTTAAAAGCATAGCATTCCCATTGGAATGTAGACATTGCCCCGAAAACGGCCCCTTTAAACCCCGGTTCCAAAATCCCGACATTTTCCAAAAATTCCAAAAAAAAAACCAGTTTCCTTCGGGTGGCGATCGATCGCCACAATTACCGCGATCGATCGCCACACTCCAGTGGCCAAAATCGCCTACACGCGATCGATCGCTACCCTTCGCGATCGATCGCCAACATGCTCGCGATCGATCGCCTAAACCATGCGATCGATCACCTGCACTGTTCATCTTCTTCGATTTTTAACAGCTGCCCGTCGCGATCGATCGCCCCACCTCGGCGATCAATCGCCACCTGCAATTTTCCGAAAAATTCGAGCTTCCATGGTGTTTTTCACACCCAAACTCAAAACCAACACCACTAACTTCCTCAATACTCCCAATACTCCATTTAAACTCCATAAAAACACTAAAATTAACATTTTATATTTTTAACCCAAAACCCCCAAATACAAATCCAACCCAAAACTCAACCATAACACACCATACCACTATCAAATCGAAGACAATGACGAGGGGAAGAAACTTACCAACTTATCTTTGAGAAATCCGGCTCCTAGGACGAGCCTCCATCAATTTTGCTCATCATAGGGAAAGGGGAAGGGTTTGGGGTGAGAGAGAGGCGTGATAGGGAGAGGAGAGGAGAGAAATGGATTCCAAATGACGAAACCCCGAGTCCAACTGGTACATATAGCAAAAATGCCCCAAAATGCCAATACCTTCACAAATACATCATGATTCATTAAAAATCATCTGTTTTCAAAAACTCTCTCTCCAACATCAAATCCCCAGACTGGCCCCAACATAAGGCACCCCAGACACCAAGTCTCACTAAAAACCCAACTCATAGGTTTTCCACCAAAATGAGAATACAATCTCAACCTTCGGGTTCAACGATCCCAAATGCACGATTTAACAACCTCGGGAGACGCAAAACCGCAATTAATTCCTAATTGCCACAATTAAAAATCCATCAAGGATTATTACTACACCGGGATTAACACCATTAATCTCCGGACATCACATGAGTAGAGTGAATAAATTTTCTCGTCAACAAACCTTATATTTATAGGGAGAGGGAACGGAGACAACCTTTAACCGCATGTGAGGAGCATAGGGGATATCTTCTGAAGCTAAGGGTGGGGACCATCCCAGAGCCGGGAACCAGCGAGTGTCACTCTCCCCGTACAATATTCTCACAACCTTTAGGATCTGATTTATGCCGGGGACCAGAGGATGTCACTTCCCCAGTACGATATGCCTGCAGCTTTTAGGATCCGATTCTTACTTGAAGATATGGGTCGTACCTTTTATCAGATTTGTGAGGGCGTGCTATGAACTTTAGCCCATCCATGCCAACATGGGCCAGAAAGGACGTCAGGCAAGCTCTAAGCCCGCTTGGTAGGTGGCAAGGGAGAGCTCTGAGCTCGCTGTGATGCCCAAAATTATTGATATTTAAACAATTGGATTAGTGTGGTAAAATATGAGATAATTTACGAGATTAAATTCTTGGACATATTATTTTGGTCTGGAGTTGGAATAAATAATTCTGGGTCAAACTTGTGCAAAATTTTAATCAATAATAATTCTTGCAAATAATAAGGGATATTATTAATTGAGTTTTTGATTTAAAACAAATTAATTAATTAAGGGTAACAAGATAATTGTAAGGTGGGGATTTAATTGTAGGATTGGACTCAAAACACACACTTCTCCACTACACACACTAACAGAAATCGGTTCCACCATTTTTTCCCCACTTCTCGCCGTCACTCACCTCACGCTGAAAGGGAGGATGTCGCCTGGATTTTGAGCTCAATTTCATGTAAATGTTTGTCTGATACTATACGAGCCTCTGGATGTCAAGGATGGCTTAATCATGTTGTCGACTAAAAGGTACGTAGTGACGTACGAGCAGGTATGTGTGATGTTAATTACGTACTATGATTCATATATATATATATATATATATATATATATATATATATATTGAAATTGGATATATGAATGAGTTAATAAATGGAGAATCATGATAGAATTGCGGATATTATAGTATGTAATGAGTTTTGATAGAATGATGAATTATTCTGATGCCGCCGTTGTTGAGCGTGCGAGGGATTATAGTATCGCTGCTATTGAGCGAGCGATGTGATATAATGAGATGTAACGAGGGAATGGGTGATTGAGACGTACTTGATTTCAATAAATCATTGTTGTAATGCCTTAGTCATTATTGAATATATAGAGCTAATGGTTTATGAATATGAGTACTGTAAATCATTGTGGTGATGATTTATTTGATTTTTAAGTTGATGGTCTTGGATATTGTGAGAACAGGAACATCGTGGAAGCTCTCACCCGGTTATAATATATATATAGTATAGTATATATATATATATATAGTATTATCTTAACTTGTTGTTTTATATTCTGTAAATTATAAATTGTTTAATTATGATATTGAGATCATGTTGTTGGTATGCTCACCCCGTGTGGGGGCTGTTTCTGTTGAAACAGGTAAAACAGGTATGACATTGGTTCTGAAGTGAGTTTGAGCTGTTGGAGTGGAATACTACCAGGGGCATGGTATCAGTATTGGTAAATGAGAGAATGTGATATATGCGAGTAAACTTATACTCATTTATTCATCGCTCATCTGTGAGCATTATAATGCATGTATATGGTCTGTATAAGAGTGTTGAATGTTACAGAGCTCCACCTTTACTTAGTTGCCTTATGTGCATTCTATTCGGAGTAGATCATGCTTAATGAATTGAATACCAAGATATGATGTGTATTGGCATGAGTATTAGCTAGTTGCTTTATTTTGGTGGATGTTATTACTGGATATTTGTGATGTTGTTAAGGATGTTTATTATGGTGTGTTCTTAATTTTTTTTGGGAGTCCAGTTTATGGGGAGACTCTGCCCAAATTTCTATAAAAGTGATAGGGTATTTGAGAGGCATGTAATGATTCTTTTAATGAATGAAATTTGTCATATACATATGACGCCGTAAATGCCTAAATGTCATCAATAAGAGTTGGGTCCTCACATTTGAGGTATCAGTGCAGCGGTTAGCTCTTTGGGCAGTTTGAGGGCCTAAGAGTATGTTGAGAGGATTGTATATCACATACTTTTACGCATGATTGTGGTTTCTGTCATTGTGACATGGTGTCTACATATTTATGTTCATTTTATGATATGAAGCAATGGGCTGTTGTGATTGCAGGATCGATTATAGATCATTAGGAACATGGCAATGAGGAATCACTCTTGATTCCAGTAGATACACCTATTGATGGCGGTATTGTTGAAAAGCTCTAGAGTATGGTAATTTGTTTTAATTATATCACTGACTTGAATATTGTGAAAGTGACGATGTCTTTTGAGAGGCATGATGAATGATTTGCCACGCTGATGGTATTTAAAGTCTATGGTAAATTGATGGCCTTGCTAGTAACGGAATGAATGAATTTTATTTAGTTGAGTTTTGTGTACATGTTATGCATATGTATGTACAATGCTGATGATTCTGGTTTTGAAGGAGAATCAGAAAATGGGAAACGAGATACAATATCCTGGGACAGAATAAATAGAGTATATGATGATTGGGTATGTGTATGTCATAATTGTGATGACACAGGTACGTGACAATGTACTAATACTAGCTCAAAGTATCCATGTATACTGTATTATGTATTGGTGATGTACCTATGCCCTCACGAGTATTTTTGACTGTGACTATGGTAATGAGGCTTTCGGTGCAGAATTTTATCAATATCGCTATTGGTGATTGACAGTTTCTGTGGAGGGTGATTTGGTATCAAATTATCGTGACAGGGTCGCCACTGACGAGTGTGCGATGAGATTGGGTCGCCATTGACGAGTGTGCGATGTGTTAGGGTCGCCACAGACGAGTGTGCGATGTGACAGGGTCGCCGCTAACGAGCGAGCGATGTGTTACTGGGTCGATGCTAGAGAGAGCATGCGACGTGTATATTATTATTGGGTATATGCTAGAGAGGGCATGCGACGTGTATATTGTTATTGGGTCGATGCTAGAGAGGGCATGCGACGTGTATATTGTTATTGGGTCGATGCTAGAGAGAGCATGAGACGTGTATATTGTTATTGGGTCGATGCTAGAGAGGGCATGCGACGTGTATATTGTTATTGGGTCGATGCTAGAGAGAGCATGGGACATGTATATTGTCAGGGTTGATGCTAGAGAGAGCATGACGTAGTTATTGTCAGGGTCAACGCTAAAGATAGCGAGCGACGTATTTACTGTCAGGATCGGCGCTGGAGAGAGAGCGCAACGTGATTATTGTCAGGATCGACGCTAATGAGAGTGTGTAATGTATTATTATGTGCCTCCACTATAAAGGGAGAGTGATGAATATATGTTGATTTAAATTGTGCTCGTTGATTTAACATATTGCAATGATCAAATGTACAAGTGAAAGCAATCATGGAGAGAGTGGATGAAGAGACATTATTGTTTTCTTTCATTTTTATTGCAGTGGTGATACAACAGCGGGGTAATTGACACCGATATACCCATGACATCTATTGGCGAGATGATGGTATGATTATGTGGTGGATATTATGATGCATGTAGTGTATAAACATGCATTAATATTTGTCTTGTGATTATGATATATGGGAATAGAATACTTGCCGCTCATATGGCAAAGCGACGATTATGCCGCTGTCATATCAGAGTGAGGGGTTTTGATTGTGTACCGCCATTGAGCGACGAATATTGTGTATCGCCACTTAACGATGAGTATTGTGTACCACGTTGGGCGATGAGTATTATGTACCGCCGTAAAGAATTGAGTATTGTTATACTGCTATTGTGTTAGCAATGTATATTGATGATGTGTTGATTGCAGGTGGCGACGAACGTTGTATTATTGTTTTTCCCTGGGTACATGGTATGTAGGCCCAAGAGGATATTAGAATGTTCCTGGGAAAGAGGAATTGAGGTAAACCATTCCATTTGGTTTGATATGCGAATATATGTTTATATTATCTCAGTTGAGTTATATTAATTTATAAGAATCGAGTATATAAAGGAAATAGTGGAGAATGAGATTAAAAATGTAAGCATGTTAATAATTTATTAATCTTCTATTTTATTGAGCCGAATATAATCATTCTGATATGAGTAATGAGTATGTCATGGGATGACATGGAAAGTCATGGGATGACGTGGTATCACTATGAATGTCATGTGTGGACTGGTGATCCTTGTGAACGTCACGGGTTGACATGGAACTATCGTGAATGTCAGAAATAAGTATGAGATTGTGATGTTGTTCTCCGATGTATAAAGGGTAATGATAAATAATCATGTGATGATTAATGGGGAGTTAGACACGATGAGGCAAACAAATAATAAGGTCAATATGAGAATACTTGTAATATATGAACATTCACGATTAAATGATTTAGTATTTTTGACATTGAGCTAGTAACTGGAAGGCATGTAAGTGATTACATATGCATGTAATAATTATGGAAACTTACGGGCCTGTACACTTTTATGAAACATAATCTATCCTAGTACAGCGAAAAACATTAGTTGATCTAGGTCCATTCTTGGTTGAAATGACAGTAATAACCCCATGTGGTCCAAGTGGTCCACGTGGTCCAACCAATTTTTAATAAAATTACATTCCAAACCCCTAGAAAATGTTTAAAAAACAAAATATGCCTCTATATACTATTTATCATAGTTTTCATCCTAATATTTACCAAATAGTATCATCATATGAACATGAGATCCTTCAATTTCTGTCATCTCGGGATGAATCCCCAGAGCATTCTTTTGCAAAGGACTCACAGTTTATATAACGTTCGTCTAATTATAATTCAAAACCCGATTTGAATATCATGTTTTAAAATAAATAACAGGCCCAACATGCTTTCGTATTACAATAAAATTTTAACAAACTAAAAATACCATTTTGACCATAACGGCACCAGTAAAAAACTTACCGCCTCCAGACTGTTTTACGAATGGCTCCTCACCATCCAATCTTAGCTCACGGGCGAGGTTAGTCTGTCAGTTATCCGACTCCTTCAGAAATCGCACAGCACAGCCCTAATTCATTTCCTACCTTAGGGCGTAAGGTATAATCAAGATATAAGAAAGATTTAAAGAAATCTGGGAGATAGATGGGCAAAAGCCTTATTTTTATTCTGGAATACTTATAACATCTCTTACATTAAAACGTCTCCTTTTGGGTGGAGATGGACTTGTGTAGCCTCTCATATAGATGAGGCTTGACTCAAGAACACATAAACTAAAACCAAACAGAACTATATTACAGACACTTATGAAATGAAAGAAAGAAAATAAATATTACCAAGCTAAGAAAGCTGAAGATTACAAAGCTTGGAGACTACAATTCTTATTTTCAGAAAACTATGGAGAATTTTCGATGTCCTTAGCTTCCAAAATGAGTGCCCTTATATAGGCATGAATCCGGACTTCAAATGCGGATTCCAAATCTTGATAATTGTTGAGTGCGCCTGTGAGTGCGTATTAACTTTCACGTGGTCTGGCATCTTTGTCTGAATGTGCCAACTTTTCTCGTGAGTGGTCCATTATTTTTTGTCTAAGTGCATGGAACAGTATCCGCACTAACTTCTAATGGTCCATCTCTTTTCCTTTGTCGGGAATCTTTACATTAGTGGTTTTTGTGGTCCCGAGCTTTAGAAAAACGGGTTCTCTTGTCAGCAGGTCTTTTGTCTCTTCCTGCCTCTAATCTGTCGGGTTTGGAGCGGAATCCTTTCCCGAACTCTGGTTCTTTCTGCTCCGGGCATGCTTGGCAAATATGGTATATCCATCGGCCAATGTGTGCCATGTTGCAGAATTTCCGGGAAGTCTCCTTTCCTACCGGGATCTTGTTTTCCCAAAGAATTCTTCTTTTTGTTTCAAAGAGTTCTTCGGCAAATCTCGTGAAGGTTCCTGTCATGGAATTCAGCAAGAAAGTTCCGTTGGCTGAATTCTGAAATAACTTGGATGAGTATTTGACTTTGTCCATTTCTGTTAGACAAACCCAAAGACCCCATGCTCGTCTGGTTGAAACTTCATCCTCTGTGATAGTTCCAGCCATAATTGGAATTCCTTCTGGTAGCGCCATTTTTATATTTTTCAGGGCGTTTCCATCTGGCCTTCTAAGTTGATAAAATGAAAAGTTTCGATGAAGCCTTTCTTCGCCGGTTTTGGAGCAGCATTGAAAAAAATACAACTCCAAGATATCGCCTCTTGCCAAATGTGGATTATTTGCCCAAGTCTCGTAAACAGCTTCTCTGATCCATTTCGCTAGTTTTGATATTTCAGAGAAGGCTAGTGCCACAGTATAAACCGAAGCCAGAGCTCCAAATTATACCATTCCTGAACATCGTTTGGATGGCTGCCTGGTTTCATCCAAACTCTCGGATATTTCCCTGAGATATCAACTATAGATTTGTCTGGGTTGATACCTCGCCTGGTGATTAGTTTCTCCCAAGTGCGTTGGTAATCCTGCATAGGTGAAGAAACTAAATCATCATTAGTTTGAACCTTAGACTTGCCAGTCACTGGCCTAAGATTCAACTCTCCATCTTTTACCTCAGAGGTGCTGGGTTGACTTGAAGGTTCAGATTGTGATGACATCTGACCCTCAACATTCGCTACAACTTGTACATCCTCAAGGAATGCATCATCTGTAACACTCGTGACAGGGGTACTTGAATCCCTTGCCTCCGGGTTAGATGGGTCTCATTCTCTAAACACTTCTTTTTGCACCGTTGAAGGTGCGGCCTGAAGGATAGGCCCTTTCAAGACTTCAAACAATCGTTCATGGTCCCGAAAGCATGCTCGTATATGATCAGTAACAAGTTCCTGATCTGCTCGTTGAAGTCATTCCGCGACTTCTGTATTGAGACAAAGAGTTCCAAAATCTCGTTCCAGCATCTCCAGGTTTTCCTTGAGATTCCTAACTCGTTTGAGGGTATCGTTAGCAAAGTGTCACTCCATCTCGTGTTAAGAAATCTGCAAGAATATTTTTATCAGATTTCACAATGACAATATCATAATCATAATATTGGCATTCAGCCTGCCATCTTAAAAGTCTAGCCTTTTTTATTCAATTTTATTTTTCAGAAAAGACTTAACACTAGTATTATCTATTTTAAGATAAATTTCTTCGCAAGTAAAAATAATGGCCATTTTTTAAAAGCCTTTCGAACTGCAAAGAACTCCTTCTCGTTGATGTGCCATCTGATAACTTCGCTGTTATCAAATAACCCAATGCAATATCTACATGGCACTTCTCCTTCTAGTGTGACGTTCATGGGGACTGCAGCCCACCAATGATCACTAGCATATGTGTATAATACAAGTTCATCCTCGTCGTTTGGTATTGCAAGCTTTGGTAGTTGCCTGCAAACCTCCTTCAGCTGTTTGACAGCTTGTCTGTGATCTTCATTCCACTCAAATTTAACATCTTGTTTGAGTAGTGGACTGAACACCTTCCTGTTGATAAACATCCCAGCAAAATTAACAACTCCTAAAAAACTCTGAAGTTGTTTTAAATCCTTGAGGTCATCCGGATATCCTTGTACTTTTCAACAATATGATTCTACAGGATGATTCCAGATTCGTCGTTCTCGATTCCAAGGAACTCGATCTGTCTTGTAGCAATCACTGCTTCTTTTCAGAAAGCACTAATCCTTCCTTGTAACAAACGTCTGAAAATATTTCCAGATGTTTAAGATGTTCTTTCATGTTTTTTGACAATATGAGGATGTCTTCAATATAAACGAACATGAAGCTGAAGTAATCATTGAACAGATTATCCATCTTTCTTTGATATATCTGGGGAGCATTTGCCAATCCCATTGGCATAACATTCCAGATATAATATCCTGGTGGAGAATGCTGTAAACTTTCTACTTGCTTCCTCCATTTTAATCTGGTAGAACCCAGACTTGCAATCGAATCTAGAAAACACATTGGCACTCTTGATGATATTTTCCAAATGTTCTCTTCTTGGGATAAAATATCCATCGAACTCCAAAATTTCGTTGATCCCTTTTATAGTTGATCACCAATCTCGGCTTTCCTCATTTAATTTCTCCATGATTTCGAACAAGAAATCCTGGACTGCTGTATGGAGAAATACCTGCTGAGATTAACTTAAGGTCAAGGTATTCCTTAAGTATCATCTGCATATCCATCCGATCTTCCATATTCATGGGGATTGGTCTAAATCTGACAAAGTCATTTCTCTCCCGGCTTTCACCTTCAAAGTAGCTTTGAGTTCATTCTTGTTCCACCATGCTAGTGGATCCTCGTTGTAGTTCCTCCAAATTTTCCTTTTAACATCATCTAGAGTAATTCACTTTTCAAGGGTAGTTTGAGGTTGTGGAACTTCTTCTTGTAATGCCTTTTTTAATAGCAACAGGGTTTCTGAAGTCACTTCTTCCTCATCCTGTTCCCTGAAAGACATGATTTTAACCCAGTCAAAAGTTCGAGACTCCTTTTCACTAGGACCTTGTTGTCAAAACTGAAGAATTGCTTCTCCAAATTTCCGCTAATCCTTCATCTTTGGGTGTCGAATCCTTCGTCACCACGCTTCCTGCGAAAACTAATAGGGAATTTTCTGTGAAACGCCTTCCGTAGTCTCTGCACAATAATCTTATGATCACAAAGGGTTGTGAAAATAAGTCTCCTGGTCTCGTCCCTGTGTGAACCGCTTGAATGTCTGTAGGAAATTGTTTCCTAACAGCATATCTGCGCCTGTATCATGGAAATAAATAGGTGGAGTTTTGACTTTGTACCATGGGGTACTGCCTGCTCCGCCGATAATGATTTCCGTGCCTTGGATTCCTTCATTAAGAATAAGGATCCTCTTGGAAAAGTCTCTTCCGGCAATGGCTGGTAATTTCTCACCAACTTCTTTGGGGAAGACATCTCGCCTGGCAGTACATATTCCAGCTCCTGAATCTATGTAAGCTGCAAAATATTCTGCCCGGTACTTCTCATATAACATCCTAGCGGAGATGTATATTGAGAATGGACTGGTGGTCTTCTAATTCGGTATCTCTTTCCATCGATCACGAGTTCCATTCCATCTTGTAATCTTTCCCAAGGTTTATGTTCCTCGAGAAATTCAATCCCTAGAATATGCTGTTCTGGGATCCTTCCGGCAATTCCTTCAATTGTGAGATCAATTTCACCAATTTGAAGGTTTCCTTGAAATTTGCCAACTGTAGGTTGTTGCAAATAATATAGGACATCGCAGGGGAAGATATTGTTCTTCTTGGTGATGTCAAAAATTATCTGCACTTCTCTCCAGCCTTCTGCATTTCAGTTTTCCTATTGTTTTGAATATATCAGGAATTTTCTGAATTCTGCTTGAGGCTGGCTTATGTTTTTCCCCCGGATAGTTGCTGATTAACCTAACCTATTGGAAAGACATCCTTCTTGGCTCGATCATAAGGCTCATGCATTTGTTCAGAACAGGTTTATCTTGTATCCTCATGTCGATCTCTCATATTGTCGGAGTATCAATGATGTCCGGCAATACTGCTTTGGCGAAATCTTTGAAGATTCTGGGGACTTTGATGAATTCCTTTCTCAAGAATACCTCGGAATGATGAGTATTCGAGAGGCATGTTCCCTTCTTCATCAAACCTTCTCTTTTAAAATCTTGATGAAGAGTGAGAACTTTGTTGACGTCTCGATCTCCTAAATTGTATGCAATTCTCAGATAGATGTTGAAGGCCATCTTTCCTGCATACAGATTTCCTACCACTGCTCCCAAACATGAATCTTTGAGGTTCGGGATTCTCTTGTCAAAGATCGCCAGGTTGAGGGGCGATTCAATTCCTTCCTTGAATGTTGCTTTAATGATAACTCTAATGACTCGGATATGAATCCATGAGAGTGCATTAGCAACCTCTCTTTTCACCTTGTTTTTAATCTCCTGGATTTCTCTGTAGGGGATTAACTGCATCTCAATTTGGTTTCCCGTGAATTCCATCGGGATCGCAAATTCATTGTTGTTACCCTATGGATAATCTAATGCTTCCTGCTTCGAAGATCTATCATATCCATGGCTTTTTCCATTGCTCCAATTGTAAATCCATCATACATTTGAAGCTTTGGTTCTTCCTTCATGATCCTCATAAGAGTTTTATGAGAAACCGTCGTATGAGAGAAAAATACTGACGGGTCTTCTCTGATCATGTGCTGAAGGAACTCTCCTTCACTCTGATTCTGAGCTGGATTCACCTCCATCAGAATAGATCTCTTCTTCGTAGATGCTTCATCTGAGGGAATATCCTCAAATTGATACACATGTACCAAATCCTGAAAAAAGACAGCATCCTCAAATTCTTTGGTATGCTCGAACTGTCTTACTCATCGGCTTTTGTTTTCTGGACAATCTGTAGAGATGTGTCCTCTTGCTCTGCATGTCCAGCAGTTACAATCTTTGAAACTCTCATTTTCACGAGTATGTATGCGTCTGAAAGTTCTTTTTATTGGTGTTCTGCTAGAACTAGCTTGATTAGAACCTGTCGACGAGATTCTACTCCTTGTTGGTCTTGATCTTTGCCCCGATCTGTAGCTTCGGGCTTTCTGCTTTGACCAGAACTTTCTAGGTCTCTATGAAGACCTACTTCTTCTTGAACTACTTCCTCGGACATATGGATGACTTTTGTGTTTTTTCATCTTTCGCCTTTGTGGGTAGTTTCCAATGATTGTAGTATATCATTTCTCGTACAACAAAGAGGAGCCATCTTGTTGATTCCTCTGAGCTTCTTGAAATTCTTCTGGAGCTTTTCTTGGTAGCACCACTCTGCAAGCTTTACTTTAAGAAATGACATTCTCCTGGACACCGTCTCGATTGCATGAGGTGTATACTCCTGGATAAGCATTTCTCTCCATGGGCTCGAAATTTTGGTAAAGAACAGTTCAGCTGCATCGTTTTCCTCTATATTAGCCTTCCATCGATACTCTGTAAAGAGTTTGATGTACTCGTCTACTAACAGATATCATGTAGTTCCAGACTAATTAGAGCTTGTCTATATTTCTTAGCCTTCTCTTCCTCCAGTCCTTCGAAGTAACTTTAGTCCAATGAAACATATTTTAAAGAATTTTGACATCTTGTCCACGATCTATTTTAGGGACTCTCCGGCTAAAACTTCTTCATTGGTACCTGGGTCTCCCATATCCCAGGCAATCTTGATTGATCCTTCCAGACTCATTTTAAGAAGTAAAATGAATCCTTCTTTACTTAGATCAAACGTTCATGCTGCTATTTTCATTGCTGTAGCCCATTCATCAAAAAGAACTTCTCTGTTTTTGAAATCCAAGATATCCATGTTGAGCATGAGTCCATATGGATGGATTGGATCTAAATGAGTTTCCCGTAGGGCGTCTGATGTATATCTGGCCTTCGGGAACGGTTCTTGTTCCAACTGGGGGATCTAAAGATGGTGAAGAGAAATCTTCCCTGTGTGGCATACTTTGATCACCTTCGGGTGGGTTGTGTGACCCGAAACTCTCTTGTGGTGGAGGTCTTTGTACAAGCTCTCATGCCTTGAATTCTACGAGATTTAATCCCGCAAATGAATCAGCAAGATCACGTAGATCTTCCAAGTTGATTCTTTCCATTACTTTGTGGGAAGTATGGGTTCTCCTCGTAGGACTGCAATTATTTTTTCAGTATCCGTCAAAGGTCTTCGGACCTCCTCTGCTTTCCCTTTTTGGTGTAAAAGGGGTTCTGTTCCGTAAGATCGTGGCAACCATCCTCCGTTCTTTCTTCCGGTTGGACTTGGCATTGACTCCAATTCCTTAACTCGGGATTGAACATCTTGAAGGTTTTCAAGAATCTCCTTCTGATGCTTAATCATAATCTACATCTGACTCTGAATCTGATGGATCTGTGCAGGGACATGGTATTGAAGGTAGTCATAACGTCGCACTGTCTTCTGAATCTCTCTAAGATCTTGGGATATCTTAGAAGAATCTGGTTTGATTTCTCGAAAGGTTGGTTCTCCCATCTTAATCATCTGGTCCGGACCCTGTTGGATCATTGGGGTCTGGAACAACGTCCTCGTGTTCAGGATGATCGTCTTCCTGAAGTTCGGCTAACTGGAACTGTAGTTTGAGGTTCACCTGATGAAGCCTCTTAGCCATCCTTTCCAATTTCTTGTAATGGTTTATGCCTGGTGTGCATAAACCTGTTCCTCGTAAAAGTTTCAACTTATGGTTGAAGCGTTGAGATTCTGCCATATGCTTCTGATTTAGTGCTTCCAATTTCTGGAAGTACCACCTGCATGAATGACACTTTGAACATTCGTTCGGGTCCATAATTTCTTGAATCGTCTCCTCCGTATAGGTTACAAATTAATATTCAAGATATTATTATAGTATTTCCAGAATAAACAGGCTCTGATACCATTTTGTGCCAATGATCGCAAAAATGGGGACTTATAAAAGACGACGTTAAATGTTACTTTTCTATAAATATAAGGATATAAAAGAGAATTGAATATTATATATGGACTTCTTTGTAATTTAAACCAAATCCTATTGGATAGAATGCAATATATCAAACCATTGAGGGGTCAAAGAGTCATCATAAAACACCCAATTGATTGAAAATTTGAAAAGTGGACCTATTTCAACAAAATTGTTTCCAATTTGGCTTTTTATGCACTAAGATTTTTTCCCAAGACTTAAGTAGATTTTGTGTCACAAAGGTGTACTTCCTTGTAATTTCCCCTAATAATTACTAATGGATGTTCTAGTAATTGATTGGCAACAGATATTGGTTAGCTTATGGTATACGATGAGACTGATGCCTAAGAAGTCATGAATACTTGCTACACTGTGATGTGTTGTCCATTCATGAAATGGTACTCTGTTGAATAAATGATTGAAGAGAGTTATGGCGTTGAGGTATGAAATCGATTCTTGTATTGAATTTCATCACACAGATATGAGATAGTATGCTATAGCATGATGTGTATAGAAATTTGTGAACCTTTTTACGTAGGGATATTCATGTTAATGATTGTGATGTTATGAATATCCGTAATGCATAAATGATAAGGTGCGTGGTTCTGACACATGTATATGAAAAGTAGTAATGATATTGTTTCTAGTACTTATTTTACACCAGATGACAGCTGGGTGATGAGATATGGAGATGTTGATGTTTAAGGGAAGAGTACCAATTTCCCTACGGGACAATGGTGGTGTGAGATATGATGATGTTGGAGTACATTTCATACTCTGCAGCTACACATGTATGAGATTATCTGTACAATATTGATATCGATACATTGGTATAAATTTGTTATACATAAATGATTTGCAAGTAAAGCTTAATATCATCAATGTATATTTCAGGGTGGAATAAATGGATGGCTGTGTATGAGATAAAACCCGAAAAAATGAATAATATTATGTCTGTGTGAAAATGATTGCCGAAGAGCACGTGGGTGTTGGAATTTCATGAGGCGGCCTTCAAATTATGATATAAGGCAATCGATGATTAAATACTATAAGTCTTGGCTTTCATGATTTGTTGACGATGGTTTTTGATGATCAAATTATGAGGAGGAGTTCATGAAGCGTAATTGAAGTTGCACATGACAGCGAAAGATATTAAGGAAGTTAAATCAAGACATGATCGATGATAAACCGAGCGTGATTGCGGTTGAGGTACATGATTTCGTTCGAAATCTTATGAGACGAGGTTAGTATCACCTTGATTCTGTTTAATGTTTGAGATAACTGTTGCGTACATGATGTAGGATTCTTATAGATGCCACCTATTTGTGAAGCATGATTAAGATTAATCATGTATACAGACTAAGATAACACAGATAATGGCTTTAAATAAATTTTAGTATGTGGATATTAATTTGAGTTGATTGATGATACTTGCATGCTGGCAAACGATAACTGAGCATCCAATAATGAGTGTTACTAGATAGCTAAAATATGATGATGCTAATCTCGTAATGAATTACATGAATGAGGGTACTCGTATATACGATCTCATTAAATGCTAATGTTGGAATATGGTAAAGTGATGTGACTTGCAATCTTGAGATCGTTGGTGTGGCCCGCCATGTTTACGAGCCATGATGATTCGAATGATGGTGCCATCTTACAGATTTGTTACATCACTATCTTGAGCTGTCTAATGGTACGTCAATTTTACTGTAGGCTTTTTCCGGTAAATATGTATTAAATTTCGAGGGTGAAATTTTATTAGTTGGGGATAATTGTGATGCCCAAAATTATTGATATTTAAACAATTGGGTTAGTGTGGTAAATTATGAGATAATTTACGAGATTAAATTCTTGGACATATTATTTTGGTCTGGAGTTGGAATAAATAATTATGGGTCAAATTTGTGCAAAATTTTAATCATTAATAATTGCAAATAATTGAGTTTTTGATTTAAAATAAATTAATTAATTAAGGGTAAGAAGATAATTGTAAGGTGGGGATTTAATTGTAGGATTGGACTCAAAACACACACACGTCTCCACTACACACACTAAAAGAAATCGGTTCCACCATTTTTTCCCCGCTTCTCGCCGTCACTCACCTCACGCTGAAAGGGAGGATGTCGCCTGGATTTTGAGCTCGATTTCATGTGAATGTTTGTCTGATACTCTACGAGCCTCTGGATGTCAAGGATGGCTTAATCATGTTGTCAACTAAAAGGTACGTAGTGACGTACGAGTAGGTATGCATGATGTTAATTACGTACTATGATTCATATATATATTGAAATTGGATATATGAATGAGTTAGTAAATGGAGAATCATGATAGAATTGTGGATATTATAGTATGTAATGAGTTTTGATAGAATGATGAATTATTCCGATGCCGACGTTATTGAGTGTGCGGTGGTTATAGTGCCGCCGTTGTTGAGCATGCGGGGGATTATAGTGTCGCTGCTATTGAGCGAGCGATGTGATATAATGAGATGTAACGAGGGAATGTGTAAGGATCCCCGAGCCCTTAACCCGCAATTACTGTATTAACCTCATAACCATGTGCATATAACCATCTATGTTGGGAAATAACCAAAAGCTAACTTAGCATAATATACCAATAATAAAATTTCTCCGTTTATTTCATTCCATGTCATTTCCAATTTCCCCAACCAAAACCATTTAACATATCATGTACCCTTGTAATACACTAATTACATTCTCAATTCATCTAGCAATTCTCAATTAATTGCATGCCACAAATAAATGAAAAGATAAAGGTACTTGCCTTTTTATACAACCCAAATACACATATACACTACTCACATGCGAGCACCAATAAACGTATGTGTACGTAATGTATAAAATATCATACTCCCAGCTCTGGTACTTCGATCCTGGAAATACCTCTAATCCACAGCTCGAGTTCAACTCCAAAGCCAACCACGAACATGTTCACCTGTCCCAACAGAGACAGTCTCACACGGGGTGAGCATACCAATACCATCAAACCAATAATCACAAAAACATAATTCATAATTTACAAAAATGTAAATGCTATGAGATACAAAAGATACTCCCTGGATGGCATCATCCTCATCCCGGATCCCCTGTACTGTCCCTGTTCTCAAAATAACCAAAATCATCAAATCCCTAATAGCTAGTTAATCATTACATTGATTAACTAATCATTTCCAAGTTCCAATAGCAATCACATTAGTTCATTATCCAGTAATCATAGATATTCCAGATATCTAATCAATGGTTCCATTTCCTCGCTCGATCAATAGCAGCGGCATTCATATCCGATGTTCGCTCCATGACGACGACATCCAAAATATCGCTCGCTCCATATCGGCACCATACAATTCATATTATCGACCAATTTTATGTAACTATATTTCATTTCCGTTATCCAACAATTTGACACAATTATATTATATCATGCAACACAATTGCAATAATATATTAAAGATATGCTCGTACGTCATACGTACCTTAGAATTCCGTAGTTCGAGTCCAACCTTCCTGAGTCCCACGACCAGATGAGTTAAATGCTAACATGCAAATAACTCTCAATTAAACATAGGCATGCAATCACGTACCCAAGCACGTTCACAACTTCCAAACCTATCGTTCATCCATGACGATTACCAAAATAAAAGCCCCCGTCTAAGCATGCATAATACCCAAAATATTCCATTTTATATGTTTAAAAGATAGCCAAAAACTCAACCCAGAATTCCGTTATATTAAACTTTGGCTCCAACCAATCCATTTAAAAGCATAGCATTCCCATTAGAATGTAGACATTGTCCCGGAAATGGACCACTTAAACCCCAATTCCAAAATCCCGACATTTTTCCAAAATTTTGAAAAAAACAACATTCACGGGCAGCGATCGATGGCCCGTGTCCAGTGGGCAAACAGCGCCTTAACGCGATCGATCGCGAGTCTCTGCGATCGATCGCCAACCCGCTCGCGATCGATCGCGTAGAACTTGCGATCGATCGCCATCACTGTTTGTCTTCAACAAACTTTCAGCTGCTCGTCGCGATCGATCGGCCCTCCTCGGTGATCGATCGCGACCTGCGATTTTCTGAAAAACTCGATCTTCCATGGTGTTTCTGACGCTAAACTCAAAACCAACACCCCTAACTTCCTCAACACCTCCAATACACCAGTTAAACTCAATAAAAACTCTAAAAACAACTTTTTAGATTTTTAACCAAAACCCCCAAATCTCAAATCCAACCCAATACTTGACCAACAAGCACAATACCATAATCAAATCGAAGCTAAAGGTGAGGAGAAGAAGATTACCAGCTTTTCTTCAAGAAATCGGGCTCCCAAGACGAGCCCCCATCGATTTGTTTCCAAGAGAAGAAGAGGGAAAGGTGTGGGGTGAGAGAGAGGCGTGAAGGAGAGGAGAGAGAGGAGAGATTCCGTATAATGACGGAATACCGAGGCCATTTGTTATATATAGCACCAAGGCTCCAAAATACCAATACCACAATTACATCATGATTCATTAAAAATCATCTGTTTTCAAAAAATCATCTCTCCAACTCAAATTCCATCACCAGCCCCAGTACAAAGTACTCCGGACCCCATGTTCCACCAAAAACCAAATTCCAAGGTTATCACCACGATGAGAATACAATCTCATCCATTGGATCCAACGACTCTAAAAACCGGATTTAAAATCCCCGGGAGTCCCAAAACGGCAATCGATTCATGATTGCCACAATTAAAATCCATTAAGGATTAATACTACACCGGAATTAACATCATTAATCCTAATACTACACCGGGATTAACATCATTAATCCCCGGGCATCACAATTATCCCCCACTAATAAAATTTCATCCTCGAAATTTGCACAGCGTACTCCACGTAACGCCGAGACCACACAATACAAACGGATCCACAATGTCGAATCATGAACATAACATTAACGACACACCAACCGCGAGGATACCGACCTCACACCAAAACCTGGAATGGGATAAACCTCCCACACCATCACAACCGCAACAGAACGTCAGCATACATCAATGCTAACCATCTCAAAAGCAGTCAGTCAACCCTAACTGCAAATCAAACGAATCATTCGTGATTCCAAAATAGATATCGCCTCGACGATATCTTTACGATTTAGCCTACGATGTTAAATCTACATCGTTTCCAAGGAAAACACCGGTGCATAACCGTGTACCTAAACTACATCGTTTCCCATTTTCCAAATCTATCTCCAACAGACTAGTAGTTGCACCACTTGCAACACGGATCGGACAACTCACGGTCACCGATCGACACAAAACACATCTCCAAATATGTTTACATCCGTGTGTTCCAAGAAATCACATCTTGATCCCAAACACACTATCGAGACTCCACAAGGTCTCATGTTCTCGAAAGGACATGCAATAAAATCAATTGCATTCCTGCCACACGTGTCAATCACGACACCTAACAAATCGAATCCTGGCCATCCCTCGTTTATCCTAGGATTCAGCAATCCTAAAACATGGAGGTTATCGAATCATCCAGAAATGAATTTCCATGGCCTAAGATACGACAATCCCTCCTCAGGGAAGTCAACCAACCCACATGATCATTCATCAGAATACATCGTGTCATCGAGATCGCCAATCTCAAGGTGCTACAATCTCCCACCGGAGATTTATTCATCCAAGCATACTAACCGATGCTCGACGAGCGCTAAGAAGATGCTGGCATTCGTATACACACACCGGCATACAAGCCTATGCACCAATACTACCTGCATACTCAATGCACTCGGCTCGGGTATCCATAATCTTACCCATGAGCTCCAAATACAACTGTCAATCATCGGTTATTCTCTCACAGTGGAGAATAATGATTGACGAACCAAAAGCCAAAGGGTGTGATTCCAACATCAACACCACACAAACCGACTTATTGAATCTCCCAAAGATTCCCAATCGGTAGGTATATCAATACCGCCTTCCTCACAAGGACAATGTCATGAACTCGTGACCCTCCAACCTCGAACCGCCGTTCGGAAAACCTGGATATATTTATGCCAAAACATATCCCAGAACCAATAAATTACACAACTGGTCTAGTATAGTGCATCCATGCCACTATTATCAAAACGAAATCCGCATACACAACGTATACTTATTCTAACAATGCTCTGTACTAATACCATAGTACTACAAAATCTCGAGCATTCCCCCGGAGACGTCTCCTCGAACGTCTCACCGAAAGGTAAGTAGTCCATTACTCGGTCCAACACCAGTAATGCTTACCATGGCTGATTTACAATCAACCCATGACCGATACCAGCTGTCTCCATGACAGTACAATCCAAATCTCTCCAAGAGATAAAATCAATATAGTAGTGTTACCCCCACTAACTATATCCCACAATTCCAACTGTGACTCCCATTGCATTCCACATGCAAAGATGCTCAACCAGAGCTAACAACGACTTGTCGACACTCACGTTGGTACTCCCAACAGAATTGAGCTGTCCCAGAACAACTCCCTTAACATTTGACGTATAAATGTCCCCGTGAGGTATTCCCTGCCTCAAACCTCATGCGACATAGTGACTACTAGAGTCCACTATTACCCTCATCGTATCATCATACGATTCACCAAGCCCGGTTCCAGCGAGCAGTGTAATGGCTACAACAAGCACACTATATCACTGCAACAATACCTGGCTAGCAATACGCTGCCCCCATAGGCTTGTACCAAACCTATCAACATGCCATACGTTCCATCCTGGTATGCCATACCGTACAAACCATTAGAGTAGTGGGTCATCACCCAATATTTCTCTAAAACACCAAAGCATAATGGACATCCCAGTGTCCTTGCCCAACCACGATGCAATCCTAATCGATTAGGACTCATTCCACACCCTCAGGGTGGGTGTGACCATGTCTACTACACATCACAACGACAAGAGTATTTTCCTCAATGACTACTCTTACCACCAATCACTTGGCCTTAGCCATTTCAGCGAGTATACCCAAAGGTATCACTACTCAAAAATATTTACCTCTATTACATTATGCGGTACACTCACCGGTACAATGCATCCAATAATCCATCGAGCAAACCTGCTCGGCGTAACAGTCTCGTCAACCAGTGACGTAGACATCACCTTGTGCTCACCATCGGCACTCAAACAATACGACTAAATACATACGCCTAGACGTATTATTCATCAAAACGACGCTACATGTCTACATAGAACATCCGCTATGTCATCGTCATCCTGTGACGGTATATGCCAACATATGACATCCAAAATCTCATCGTCAAACACATGACGGTATATTACAACATATGGTATCCACAATAATGCTAATAAAATAGTAATACACCATACCTCATCGCTAACAAGATAGCGGCATATCCGTATCCATCATCCACCAGTTGTACGCAAGCAGCACCCATCGCTCGTAGGTGGCATAGTCCAGTGCTACGTACATAGCGGTACAACCCATCGCTATAGAATCAGCGGCATGATTCCTTGCCATAAAGTCAGTAACATAAAACATCGCTATAGATATCCGGCGATATGAACCATCGCCATAGATATAGCGGAATGACCCATCGCTATATAATACCTGGCGGCATGAACCATCGCCAATAGAATAGCGGAATGAACCATCGCTATGAATACCCGGCGGCATAAACCATCGCCAATAGAATAGCAGAATGAACCATCGGTATGAATACCCGGCGGCATAAACCATCGCCAATAGAATAGCGGAATGAACCATCGCTATGAATACCCGGCGGCATAAACCATCGCCAATAATCAGTGGCATAAACCATCGCGGACTCAAGAGGTACTCACATGCATGTAACACTTTGTTCCTTTCGGACCCAAGAGGTGGCTCACATTACATGCAGCACTTTGTTCCCGATCGCGTCACTACGTCATGACAGTGGCATGATGGCTTCGACGTGACAGCGGCATGTATCATCGCTTCGACATGACAGCGGCATCATCGCTTCACCATGACGGTGGTATCATCGCTTCGACGTGACATCGGCATGTATCATCGCTTCGACACAACAGCGGCATAATCAGAAATGTATCGGCTTGTTCCGCACGCCCGAGAGGCCCTCCCACGCACGTGCCACATGCCCTATAGACGCAAGAGGTGACCCCGTACAATACACGTGCCACATGCCCCGTAGGCGCAAGAGGTGACCCCGTACAATGCACGTGCCACATGCTCTGTAGGCGCAAGAGGTGACCCCGTACAATGCACGTTGTCCCTTTCGACTCAAGAGGTGAAGGCCATTCTGCATAATCTCACCAATATCTCCATACACCTGCACCAAGGTTAACAAAACAGTCCACAAATCCTACTACGTTATATCGGCGGCTCAATAATATCCCTCGCTATGATATGACAGTGGCATTAACCATCGCTTCGACATATGAGCGGCAAATATTATGATCCATCGCTGGTGATATACCCGTAGCAGGACTTTAATTGCAATATATTTGCATGCTCAATATCAATTGAAATCTCATATCATATGGAAATCATACCAGAATATTCCACTGTCTGTTAGCCACCATTCCTGCCCTCAGACACCGTATAATGTTTCTCATTCCCTGATTTTCCTACAACATCAAATTCTTAACACACTTCCATATCGAGTGCTAACCGTTCCCATCAATCCCATCTCATCGTATTCCATATGATCCTGCAACCACCATGGTTAGTATTACCACATTCCATATCATAAAAGCACATTAGCAAATAGTTGTGTCACACAACAACAACAACCATTATGCATAAATATGTGCTACCATTCCTATCAGCATGTTCTAGGCCCTCAACAGCCCCAAAGAGCAAACCACTGCTCTGATACCACTAATGTAAGGACCCCCGAGCCCTTAACCCGCAATTAGTATATTAACCTCATAACCATGTGCATATAACCATCTATGTTGGGAAATAACCAAAAGCTAACTTAGCATAATATACCAATAATAAAATTTCTCCGTTTATTTCGTTCCATGTCATTTCCAATTTCCCCAACCAAAACCATTTAACATATCATGCACCCTTGTAATACACTAATTACATTCTCAATTCATCTAGCAATTCCCAATTAATTGCATGCCACAAATAAATGAAAAGAGAAAGGTACTTGCCTTTTTATACAACCCATGTACACATATACACTGCTCACATGCGAGCACCAATAAACGTATGTGTACGTAATGTATAAAATATCATACTCCCAGCTATGGTACCTCGATCCTGGAAATACCTTCAATCCACAGCTCGAGTTCAACTCCAAAGCCAACCACAAACCTATTCACCTGTCCCAACAGAGACAGCCCCACACGGGGTGAGCATACCAATACCACCAAACCAATAATCACAATAACATAATTCATAATTTACAAAAATGTAAATGCTATGAGATACAAAAGATACTCCCTGGATGGCATCATCATCATCCCATATCCCTTGTACTGTCCATGTTCTCAAAATAACCAAAATCATCAAATCCCTAATAGCCAGTTAATCATTACATTGATTAACTAATCCTTTCCAAGTTCCAATAGCAATCACATTAGTTCATTATCCAGTAATCATAGATATTCCAGATATCTAACCAAATGTTCCATTTCCTCCCTCGCTCAATAGCAGCGGCATTCATATCCGATGTTCGCTCTATGGCGACGACATCCAAAATATCGCTCGCTCCATAGCGGCACCATACAATTCATATTATCGACCAATTTTATGTAACTATATTCCATTTCCGTTATCCAACAATTCGACACAATTATATTATATCATGCACCACAATTGCAATAATATATTAAAGAAATGCTCGTACGTCATACGTACCTTAGAATTCCGTACTTCGAGTCCAACCTTGCCTGAGTCCCACGACCCGATGAGTTAAGTGCTAACATGCAAATAACTCTCAATTAAACATAGTCATGCAATCACGTACCCAAGCACGTTCACAACTTCCAAACCTATCATCCATCCATGACGATTACCAAAATAAAAGCCCCCCCGGCTAATCATGCATAATATTCCATTTTACATGTTTAAAAGATAGCCAAAAACTCAACCCAGAATTCCGTTATATTAAACTTTGGCTCCAACCAATCCATTTAAAAGCATAGCATTCCCATTAGAATGTAGACATTGTCCCGGAAATGGGCCACTTAAACCCCAGTTCCAAAATCCATATATTTTTTTCCAAAATTTTGAAAAAAACAACATTCCTCGGGCGGCGATCGATCGCCGATTTTATCGCGATCGATCACCCCTGTCTAGTGGCCAAACAGCGCCTTAACGCGATCGATCGCGAGTCTCCGCGATCGATCGCCTAGAACTTGCGATCGATCGCCATCACTGTTTGTCTTCAACAAACTTTCAGCTGCTCGTCGCGATCGATTGGCCCTCCTCGGCGATCGATCGCGACGTGCGATTTTCCGAAAAACTCGAGCTTCCATGGTGTTTTTGACACCCAAACTCAAAACCAACACCCCTAACTTCCTCAACACCTCCAATACACCAATTAAACTCAATAAAAACTCTAAAAACAACTTTTTAGATTTTTAACCAAAACCCCAAAATCTCAAATCCAACCCAATACTTGACCAACAAGCACAATACCATAATCATATTGAAGCTAAAGGTGAGGAGAAGAAGATTACCAGCTTTTCTTCAAGAAATCGGGCTCCCAAGACGAGCCCCCATCGATTTGTTTCCAAGAGAAGAAGATGGAAGGTTTTGGGGTGAGAGGGAGGCGTGAAGGAGAGGAGAGATTCCGTATAATGACGGAATACCGAGGTCATTTGGTATATATAGCATCAAGGCTCCAAAATACCAATACCTCCACAACTACATCATGATTCATTAAAAATCATCTGTTTTCAAAAAATCATCTCTCCAACTCAAATTCCATCACTAGCCCCAGTACAAAGTACTCCGGACCCAGCTTCCACCAAAAACCAAATCCCAAGGTTATCACCACGATGAGAATACAATCTCATTCCCTTGGATACAACGATTCTAAATATCGGATTCAAAATCCCCAGGTCCCGAAACGGCAATCAATTCATGATTGCCACAATTAAAATCCATTAAGGATTAATACTACACCGGGATTAACATCATTAATCCTAATACTACACCGGGATTAACATCATTAATCTCCGGGCATCACAGAATGGGTGATTGAGACGTACTTGATTTCAATATATCGTTGTTGTAATGCCTTAGTCATTATTGAATATATAGAGCTAATGATTTATGAATATGAGTACTGTAAATCATTGTGGTGATGATTTATTTGATTTTTAAGTTGATGGTCTTGGATATTGTGAGAACAGGAACATCGTGGAAGCTCTCACCCTGTTTTACCTGTTTCAACAGAGACAGCCCCGACACGGGGTGAGCATACCAACAACATGTTCTCAATATCATCAATTGAACAATTTATAATTTACAGAATATATATATTGAGAACATGTTGTTGGTATGCTCACCCCGTGTCGGGGCTGTCTCTGTTGAAACAGGTAAAACAGGTATGACATTGGTTCTGAAGTGAGTTCGAGCTGTTGGAGTGGAATACTACCAGGGGCATGGTATCAGTATTGGTAAATGAGAGAATGTGATATATGCGAGTAAATTTATACTCATTTATTCATCGCTCATCTGTGAGCATTATAATGCATGTATAGGTCTGTATAAGAGTGTTGAATGTTGCAGAGCTCCACCTTTACTTAGTTGCCTTATGTGCATTCTATTCGGAGTAGATCATGCTTAATGAATTGAATACCTAGATATGATGTGTATTGGCATGAGTATTAGCTAGTTGCTTTATTTTGGTGGATGTTATTACTGGATATTTGTGATGTTGTTAAGGATGTTTATTATGGTGTGTTCTTAATTTTTTTTGGGAGTCCAGTTTATGGAGAGACTCTGCCCAAATTTCTATAAAAGTGATAGGGTATTTGAGAGGCATGTAATGATTCTTTTAATGAATTAAATTTGTCATATACATATGACACCGTAAATGCCTAAATGTCGTCATTAAGAGTTGGGTCCTTGCACTCGCCCACTAGTTTGACTAAACCAAGTTATTGGCATCCTTTGAGTATAGCATACTGGGAGCTAAGCATGCTCGGAGCTAGGAGCTAGGCATACTTAGAGCTACGCATGTTTGGAGCTAGGCATGTTGGGAGCTAGGCATGCTCTGGGCTAGGCATGCTTGGAGCTAGGCATGCTCGGAGCTAGAAGCTAGGCATGCCTGGAGCTACGCATGTGTAAGGCCATCGCTATCTTAACCCGCTATTAGTGCATTATCACATATATTAGTGCATACATTCATGTCATTAGGGAATTCTTATGCGTACTTCTATAGCATTGCCATACCATCTATAAAATTTCCGACATTAAGCCACTTAATGTTTAATTCCTAATACAGCTCAATCAGCCTACGTATGCAATGTACGATGCACCAATTCCATAATCTCAATTCATCATGCAATAACATAATTAATTGCATGCAACCATAAATGAAAAGAGAAATTTAACAACCTTTATACAAACCATATACACATATAAGAATGCTCACACATGAGCATTGAATAATTAATGTGTATCTAATGTATAAGGTATACTACTCAATACCTGCATTGGTACCTCAGCCCTGTGAGCATTCCCAATCTACATCCCGAACTCAACTCCTGAGCCAATGCTGTACCTGATCACCTGTCCCAAGAGAACAGCCCCCTACCAATCCACCATCTCAATAACAGCAATATCACAATTCATAATTTACAGAATGTAAAGCTGCAAATTTAAAAGATACTCCCCGTATAGTATCGTTATCATATTGGATTCCCCGTGCTGTTCATTTTCTCACAATAACCAAAACCATCAAATTCCCAAAATCAGTTAATCATTTCATTGATTAACTATGCCCATCTCAATTACCAGTTCCATAATCAATATATTTAAATCATTATACTAATGATCACATATATTACATATATATAAACAATGATTTCACAGTTCTATTTCACCGCTCGCTCAATAATAGCGGCATTCTAACCTCTCGCACGCTCAACAGTTGCGGCATCATAATCGATGTTCGCTCAACAGCGATAACATACAATCATTGCTCGCTTAATAGAAGCATCACCTAATTAGCAATGCATTCCAATTCATTGCCACAACATTATATTATTCATTCAACAATGACAATAATATATAAAGCTATGCTCATACGTTATACATACGTAAGAATCCTATAGCAGGAGCCACTCCTTGCATTACCCCAAGATTCAATGAATTATTCGTTATATTCAGTTATAACTTACAATTAATCATAAGCACACAACCACATGCACAAGCATCAGCTCAACTCCCAATTACATCATCTTATCCTGGTGATTAAACACAGTTACTGGACCATGCATACTACTCAAAGCATTCCATTATCTATGTCTAATGATAAATCAATCGCTTAAATTGAGCAGTTCATTTGTTAAAGTCCAACTCCAACCATTTCATTTTAACATGCAATATTCTCGTTGGAATGTAGACATCGTGCCGAAAATCTACTAAACAAACCTTCATTTCAAAATCCAACATTTATCAAAATTTTGAAAAAACACAAGACTTCGAGCCGCGATCGATCGACGTTTCTAGCGATCGATCGCGCAAACCTACTGCCAAGGTAAACATCCTCGCGATCGATCGCCGAGTCTCCGCGATCGATCGCCATACCTCTCACGATCAATCGCTGAGACTTCGCGATCAGTCGCTGACATTGTATATCATCTACAATTTTCAGTACAATATCGCGATCGATCAGCACCAAGCCGCGATCGATCGCGACCTACGATTTTTCAAAAATTTTGTTCTTCAATGGTGTTTTTCACACACAAACTCCAATCCAACATCCCCAACACCATCAACACTATAAATACTCCATTTAAACTCATTAAAAACACTAAAAACTCCATTTTAAGAATTTTACCAAAAATTCCCAAATCGCAAACCCATTACAATACCCTATCACTCAACAAAACCATATTTAAAACGAAGATAAAGGCGAGGGGAAGAACATTACCCAATTATCTTCCAAAAATCCCGCTCCCAAGTCGAGCCTTGCTCGATTTTTCCATGGAGGGGGAAGAGGGGAAAAGGGAAGAGAAATGGGGGAGGGGAGAGGCGTAGGTGGGGAGGAGAGAGGGAGAGAGGTGGGAAATTGTGGAACACCGAGTCTACTTGGTATATATATAATAACAAGGCTTCAAAAATCCGAGTTGTAAACTCTCACCACAATCCATTAAAATCATACGTGTTCAAAAATTATCTCACACTCACTCAAATACATCACGAACCTCAATTCAAACCACCCCAGACTCTAGATCCCACTACCAACCAAGGTTTTTACACATCAATGAGAATAAATCTCACCCTCTGGATCCAACGACCCCGATACCGGATTAAAATCTCTGGGAGTCTCAACACCGTAATTATCTCATATTTACTAAAATCCATTAAGGATTATAATCACTCCGGGATTAATGCAATTAGTTTCCAGATATCACATTTATCCCCCACTAATAAAATTTCATCCTCAAAATTTGCACAGGCGTACTCGATATACCACCGAGACCACGCAGCTCAACTCGAAAGTCCAGTACCGAAGCATGAATACTATCATGAGTGACACGCCAACTGTGAGGACATCAACCTCGCACCAAATTCTGGAGTGGATTAAACCTCCCAAACCATCAAAATCTTAAAAAGACGTTAACATACCTCGATGTTAACCACCCAAAAGCAGTCAGTCAACCGTAACTGCTAGATACTCGAATCATCCTTGATTCCAACGTACATATCACCTCAATGATATCTCTACCACTTAGTCTACGATGCCAAACACACATCTATACAACTGTATACACATATTAATTTCGGTTTTCGCTCTCTAATCCATCTCCAGCCAAGGAGTAGTTGAACCACCTGCAACTCGGATCGGGCAGCCCACGGCCACCGATCAATGAGACACATCACAGATGTCAACATCCGCATGTTCCAAGAAATCACATCTTGGTCCAAACACACCATCGAGACTCCACAAGGTCTCAATTTTCCATAGAGAACATGCAAGAAAATCAATTGCATTCTCACCATATGTGTCGACAACGACACCCAACGAATTCGAATCCTGGTCATCCCTTGTTTACTCATAAAATTAACAATTCTAATACAAGGATACTATCGAATTTACCAGTAATGAACTGCCTTGACCCAAAACACGACAACCTCTTGACAAAAGAGAGTCTACCAAACCTCACAATTCATTCCTCAGAATAAATTGTCCCACCGAGGTTAATGTGGGGTCTTCCCACCTTAACAGTGATTAATAACAAATAACTTTGAATTAAACATGCATATTATAACGTTCTAGGGTTCCGGTTGTTACGTGAGCTAATAGGATTACAGGCCAAAATAAAAACTTCGTAAACTTAATACATACATTCCTAAACAAGAATGCTAACGTTTTAGATTTATACTACTCCTAGAGTAGATACTAAACATAAATAGAATCCTATGCATCTTGTATCCTTGTAGCTCACATCTTCAACCCGACCCTTAGCCCCTTCGGTCCAAAAGTGTACCTACAGGGACAACACATCATGAGCATATACAAATTTTACTTAACATCATAAAAACATCACAATAAATGCATGAAATCTTGGTTAAGTAAACATGCTGGTTATTCATTAACTCCTTTTTGTTGTCCCTGATTCATATTCATGCATATGGGCATCTTACCCTGTGGCATCTTACCACATAATAAACATCGTATGGCCTCTTACCATATGGGCATCTTACCCCGTGGCATCTTACCACATAATAAACATCGTATGGCCTCTTACCATATGGGCATCTTACCCCGTGGCATCTTACCACATAATAAACATCGTATAAACATCATCATTTCATCATAAATTCTCATGCGATAAAAGCATAGTCGTAATGTAGGGATGTGTTTTACCGTCCGATGCCCGTACGTCTCTTACGTACCTTTTCAAAAGGAGGATGAGTCAACAGACTTTATCTCCTTGACTGTGCTGGTACCTGGGATGGTTCTACATAACCACAACATACCATATTAGATACCATATCATGAATCATTGTCAAAATAAAACAATTAAAAACTTTTGCCAAGATTCTGCCTCTCTCGATCGATCGGAACCCATCTCTCGATCGATCAAGAAAGCATAAAAATAGTGCCCAATTTCTGCCTCGACCGATCGATCGAAATATTTTACCGATCAATCGAGGAGCTTCACCGATCGATCGGAAAATCCTTCGATCGATCGGCACCTGAAATTCAAACCATGCTTAAAAACTTCAGCCTCGCTCGATCGATCGGGACCAGAATCTTGATCGATCGAGCGCTCTGAAAAATTGGGACTTTTCAAATTTTTGAACACCTCATTTCATGGCATCAAAACTACTTCATAACACATCATACTTGCTCAAACAAACATGCTAGGAACTTCATAAAACTTCCATGTAGGTACTTAAATCAAAGGTTCTACAAGACCTAAGCTAGCATGCATCATAACATCATCATAAACTTAGATCTCAACCAATCTTTACAGAAAACAGAGCATGCATCTCTTTGCCCAGATTTTTGAGCATATACTTTCATAACTAGAAATCTATCACATAAAACATGTAATATGTTCAAGAAAACATGCTAATAGCTGCATAATACTTTCATGTAAGCACCCATACCAAGGTTTCACCCAAACCTAAACTTAGCATGCATAAACATCATCCCACCAAACCAAACCCATCCAAGAGCTCCGAAAACAGAGTATGACTTACCCCTCTACTTTTGCTCCTCTTTGTAAGGTTTTTAAAACCCTTCTAACCAAGCTTTTCCTCCCCTTGATTTGCAGCTTACAGGGATGATTTTTGGGAGGGAAAGAGGGAGAGGAGGTGGAGGAGAGCTGATTGGAGGTGGAGTGATGGAAGGAGAATGAGGCATGGGTTGATAGCAAGTAAGGGTAGGGTGCATTTAGGGGAGGGTGGCCGATATTAGGGGGGTGGGGTGGTGTGGTTGGGGTGCCATGTGGTGTTTAATTGTGCCCTGGTATTTAGCACGATGCATTAAAATATCCTAACTCGATATTTTTCATCTTTATTTAATTAATACATCCTCTAAAACACTCAACATGCATCCCACATCATATCATCATAACAAAATCATAGCCCCCAATTAAATGCACTACAACCCTCTTAAACACATCGTAAATCATCATCATAGCACATAATTACATGACATTTCGGGGGTATTACATTACTCCCCTACTTATAAGATTTCGCCCTCAAAATCCACATGCATCACCATATCGAAACTAAACATAAAAACATACCAGAGAATAGTTCTGGATAGTGCTGCACCATATGCCGTTCCATCTCCCACGTAGCCTCCTCGACACCCCGACGATCCCACTGAACTTTGACCATCTGTATAACTTTGCTTCGTAATCTGCGATCCTCTTGATCCAGAATCTTGATTGGTCTTTCCACATAGGACACATCTGAGTCTAACTGAACTTCAGTAGGCTGTAAGACATGAGACGGGTCTGGCTCATACTTCCATAACATAGAATCGTGGAAAACATCGTGTATGCCAGACAGGGATGGCGGTAGTGCCAAACGGTAGGCCAAAGTACCGATACTCTGCAAAACTTCATATGGCCCAACATACCTCGGAGATAACTTTCCCCGCATACCAAACTGAACCACACCCCTGAAGGGCGAGATCTTTAAGAAGACCTTGTCTCCTAACTGGAATTCTAGCGGTCGTCGCCGCTTATTGGCATAGGCTGCTTGCCTATCCTGGGCCGCTTTCATCTTTTGGCGTATCGACTTTATCTTGTCTTCCATATTCCTGATCATATCCGGTCCTCCGACCGCTTTGCTAGTCAAGTCCTCCCAATACAGCGGTGACCTACATCGTCGTCCATACATAGCTTCGAAGCCATTTGAATGCTCGCCTGATAACTGTTATTATTGGAGAACTCCACCAGTGCCAGTGAATCCTGCCACGGAGTATCAAACTCCAAAATACATGCCCTCAACATGTCCTCAAGCGTCTGAATGGTACGCTCCATCTGACCGTCTGTCTGAGGGTGATAGGTCGTACTCAGTCTCACTTCTGTGCCCAAAGCTGTCTGGAGACCCTCCCAGAAATGTGAAGTGAACCTCGGGTCTCTGTCAGACACTATCGAGAATGGAATACCATGCAATCTTACCACATCCCGTATATACATCTGGGCCATCTTCAAGTATGTGAAAGACATATTGTAAGGGATGAAATGAGCCGTCTTCGTCAGCCTATCTACGATCACCCAGATCGCATCAAATCCTGAGGCCGTCCTTGGCAAGTGGGTCACGAAGTCCATAGATTAATGCTTCCACTTCCATTCAGGTACCTCTAAGCTCTTCAGCTCGCCACCAGGCCTCTGCCTCTCTGCCTTTACCTGCTGGCAGATCAAACATCTTTTAACAAAAGTGATCACATCGCGCTTCATGCGTCTCCACCAGAATTGATCGCATAGGTCTTTGTACATCTTCCTTCCTCCGGGTGGATACTGAATCGACTACTGTGAGCTCGCTCCAATATTCCTCTACGCAACTCTGGTGTATTTGGGACTACCCATCGGTTGCCTAGTCTTAAAGAATCATCCTCAGCCACTCTGAACTTGGATGGCTGACCTTTAAGTCCCAATGACATCCATCTCTGAACCTCATCATCCGACCTCTGGGCCTTCCTGATTGCCTCAAATATATCTGGTTCCGCCAATAAGGTCAACACTCGCACAGGCGACGTGTCTACATCAAAATCATAGCCCAGATGGCAAAAAGAAGTCATCATAGTTGATAGACTCATGGCATCCTCAGCAGTATTCTTCACCTTACGACTTAAGGCGTCTGCTATCAAGTTTGCTTTACCCGGATGGTACTCAATCTCACAATCATAATCCTTAAGCAAATCCATCCACCTTCTTTGCCGCATATTCAACTCTGCCTGAGTGAATAAGAACTTCAGGCTCTTATGGTCCGTAAAGATGGTAAATGAAGTACCATAAAGATAATGCCGCCAAATCTTTAAGGCGAAGATGACAGCCGCCAGCTCCAAGTCATGAACTGGGTATCTGGTCTCATGAGGCTTCAACTGCCTCGAAGCATAAGCCACCACGTGCTTATCTTGCATCAACACACAGCCCAAACCCTGTAGTAACGCATCCGTATACAAGGCGAATCTCTTATTCTCAGACGGAATTACCAACACAGGCGCTGTAGTCAAACGACGCTTCAGCTCTTGGAAGCTTTCCTCACAAGCCTCGGACTAATAGAAGGGAACTCCTTTCTGAGTCAGCTGTGTCAAGGGTCTGGCAATCTTTGAAAAACCCTCGACGAAATGTCGGTAATATCCTGCCAAACCGAGAAAGCTCCGTATCTCAGGTACAGAAGTGGGTGCAGCCCACTCCATCACAGCTTCAATCTTCCTGGGATCCACAGATATCCCAAGGCTAGATATGACATGTCCTAAGAATACCACACTGTCCAACCAGAACTCGCACTTGCTAAGCTTTGCATATAATTGATGATCCCTAAGGATCTGGAGTACTGTCCTCAAGTGTCTTACATGTTCTTCTTCAGTCCGAGAGTAAATAAGTATATCGTCAATGAAGACTATGACGAACTGATCCAAATATGGCTGGAACACCCTGTTCATCAAACTCATAAAAATAGCTGGGGCATTTGTCACCCCAAAAGGCATGACTAAGAATTCATAATGTCCATATCTAGTCCTGAAAGCTGTCTTCTGAACATCCTCTTCTAGTACTCGAATCTGATGGTATCCCGACCTCAGACCGATCTTACTGTAGAGCCTCGTACCCTGCAGTTGGTCAAACAAATCATCAATCCTTGGAAGTGGATACTTGTTCTTTACTGTGGCCTTATTCAGTTGCCTATAGTCAATGCATAGACGCATCGATCCATCCTTCTTTTTAACAAACAAAACAGGCGCACCCCAGGGCGATACGCTAGGGCGTATGTAGCCCTTATCAAGGAGCTCTTGCAACTGAGTCTTTAACTCCCTTAGCTCTGCTGGTGCCATCCTATACGGGGCACGAGAAATTGCAGACGTCCCCGGTAGTAATTCAATCCCAAACTCGACATCTCTCGTCGGTGGGAATCCGGGAATCTCCTCCGGAAAAACATCAGGAAACTCCGCCACTACGGGCACATCCTCAACCTTTAATTCTTTCCTCCTTTCCGCAATATCCACAGCGTAGATAAGATATCCTGTATGGTCTCATTCCTATAACTGTGCCATCTTGACAGCAGATATCAACGGGATCTTTGGACGAGAACCATCCCCATAGAATGTCCACTGGACTCCCAAATTAGATCTGAACCGGACAGTCCTCTGTCTGCAGTCCACAACTGCCTCATACTTGTTCAGCACATCTATGCCCACAATGCAATCGAAGTCTAACATTCCCAGCACAATCAAATCCGACCTTAACTCGTTATCCTCAAAATAAATGAGGCCATCAAAAACAATCTGATCTGTAGTCAAACTTCTTCCAGCGGGTGTCGAGACTATAAGAGGTATGGGCGACGGAGAAGTGCATATGTGGTGCCTTTCCACAAAACTCGTCGACACAAAAGAGTGTGACGCACCTGTGTCTATAAATATAAAAGCAGGGTGCGTAAATAAAAGGCACGTACCCGCTATAACCTCCTCCGGAGCCGCTGTAGCATGCTCTCTCATCAAGGCGTAAACCTGCCCTTGAGGTGGCCCCGTGGGCTGACCTCCATACTGCCTTGGTGCAAAAGGTGGTATGTGCTGTGCTGCTCTGTCCGCAGGCCTCCCCGCAGAGTTCTGCTGTCTTCCCCTGTTGGGACACTGCCGAGCAAAGTGGCATCTGTCACCACAAACGTAGCATCCTACGCAGTCTTTTGCCAAATGGGGTTGCCTACAAAGAGTGCACTGAACCCTTCCAGATCTGTCTCCCTGAGGCTGTCATCTTCCCGTAGGGGCGTCATTCCTACGATTCCCCTTCCAACGATTCTCGGGCCTCTTGCCACTGAATCTCGACGCTGAAGTGTTCCCCTTGGGCTTGAACTGATCACCCCTTGGTTTCAAATTATCAGAAGTGGGTCTCTGAGGGGGTACTGGAGGTGGCACGGCATCAGAGTATGCTCCAACTCCTAGTTCGGCTAGCTCAGCCCTTGCAAGTGCATCATCAAAACAGGTAGGGCCATATGTAATTACCCTGTCATACAGTTCCGGCCTCAATCCTTTCATAAAATTCCTCATCTTGGCCTGGGTGTTCGCAGCAATGTGGGGCACATAACGGAGTACAAAACAGTAATGTAGAGCATAGTCTGATACAAGCATGGCACCTTGCCTTAAGTTGGTAAACTCATCCTCTTTAGCCTGTCTCGCAGCAGCTGAGAAATAGCGGGTCAGAAACCGAGTCCTGAACAGTTTCCAATTGATCTCCTGACCCTGAGCCTCTTGCTCTATCACTGTGGTCTTCCACCACATCAGTGCCTTCTTAGCCAGCTGAAATTCTGCTAATCTGATCCATGCCGTCTTTGCACAAGGCGCTGCCACAAATATCTGCTCTATCCTCTCTAGCCACTCCTCGACCACTTCCCCGGTTTCCGTTCCTTCGAACATCGGAGGTCGGTATGTCAAAAACTGAGACAATCTCAACTCCCCGGGTAATAATTGTTGTTCAGAGGGCTCTTGCCCCAAGGCTGGCGGTGGTAGTGGATTCGTACGCCCAGTACTTGCATTGACGCTTATCGCATCACCTACTTCGGCGTTTGCTGCCATGCTGCAACACAAGGGTTAACAACAATACCAAAAGCAGTTCATAAACTACATCGTTAGATAATAAAACATGTTAGTATAACATTTTCTACTTCATATGTAACATACATATAAAACATGTTTAAAAGTAAGCACCTAGCTAACTTATTGCTAAGGCTACCCTTCACTCATTCCCGGGTTATCTAACCACTGCTCTGATACCACTAATGTGGGTCTTCCCACCTTAACAGTGATTAATAACAAATAACTTTGAACTAAACATGCATATTATAACGTTCTAGGGTTCCGGTTGTTACGTGAGCTAATAGGATTACAGGCCAAAATAAAAACTTCGTAAACTTAATACATACATTCCTAAACAAGAATGCTAACATTTTAGATTTATACTACTCCTAGAGTAGATACTAAACATAAATAGAATCCGATGCATCTTGTATCCTTGTAGCTCAAATCTTCAACCCGACCCTTAGCCCCTTCGGTCCAAAAGTGTACCTACAGGGACAACACATCATGAGCATATACAAATTTTACTTAACATCATAAAAACATCACAGTAAATGCATGAAATCTTGGTTAAGTAAACATGCTGGTTATTCGTTAACTCCTTTTTGTTGTCCCTGATTCATATTCATGCATATGGGCGTCTTACCCTGTAGCATCTTACCACATAATAAACATCGTATGGCCTCTTACCATATGGGCATCTTACCCCGTGGCATCTTACCACATAATAAACATCGTATGGCCTCTTACCATATGGGCATCTTACCCCGTGGCATCTTACCACATAATAAACATCGTATGGCCTCTTACCATATGGTCATCTTACCCCGTGGCATCTTACCACATAATAAACATCGTATAAACATCATCATTTCATCATAAATACTCATGCGATAAAAGCATAGTCGTAATGTAGGGATGTGTTTTACCGTCCGATGCCCGTACGTCTCTTACGTACCTTTTCAAAAGGAGGAGGAGTCAACAGACTTTATCTCCTTGACTGTGCTGGTACCTGGGATGGTTCTACATAACCACAACATACCATATTAGATACCATATCATGAATCATTGTCAAAATAAAACAATTAAAAACTTTTGCCAAGATTTTGCCTCTCTCGATCGATCGGAACCCATGTCTCGATCGATCGAGAAAGCATAAAAATAGTGCCCAACTTCTGCCTCGACCGATCGATCGAAATAATTTACCGATCGATCGAGGAGCTTCACCGATCGATCGGAAAATCCTTCGATCGATCGGCACCTGAAATTCAAACCATGCTTAAAAGCTTCTACCTTGGTCGATCGATCGGGACCAGAATCTCGATCGATCTAGCGCTCTGAAAAATCGGGACTTCTCCAGATTTTTGAACACCTCATTTCATGGCATCAAAACTACTTCATAACACATCATACTTGCTCAAACAAACATGCTAGGAACTTCATAAAACTTCCATGTAGGTACTTAAATCTAAGGTTCTACAAGACCTAAGCTAGCATGCATCATAACATCATCATAAACTTATATCTCAACCAATCTTTACAGAAAACAGAGCATGCATCTCTTTGCCCAGATTTTCGAGCATATACTTTCATAACTAGAAATCTATCACATAAAACATGTAATATGTTCAAGCAAACATGCTAATAGCTGCATAATACTTTCATGTAAGCACCCATACCAAGGTTTCACCCAAACCTAAACTTAGCATGCATAAACATCATCCCACCAAACCAAACCCATCCAAGAGCTCCGAAAACAGAGTATGACTTACCCCTCTACTTTTGCTCCTCTTTGTAAGGTTTTTAAAACCCTTCTAACCAAGTTTTTCCTCCCTTGATTTGCAGCTTACAGGGACAATTTTTGGGACGGAAAGAGGGAGAGGAGGTGGAGGAGAGCTGATTGGAGGTGGAGTGATGGAAGGAGAAGGAGGCATGGGTTGATAGCAAGTGGGGGTAGGGTGCATTTAAGGGAGGGTGGCCGATATTAGGGGGTGGGGTGGTGTGGTTGGGGTGACATGTGGTGTTTAATTGTGCCCTGGTATTTAGCACGATGCATTAAAATATCCTAACTCGATATTTTTCATCTTTATTTAATTAATACATCCTCTAAAACACTCAGCATACATCCCACATCATATCATCATAACAAAATCATAGCCCCCAATTAAATGCACCTCAACCCTCTTAAACACATCGTAAATCATCATCATAGCACATAATTACATGACATTTCGGGGGTATTACAGTTTCCAATCTCAAGGATACCACAATCTCTTACCAGAGATTCGCCAATCCAAGCATAACAATGCTGGCCCACAAATATACATACCGATATGTATACCTCAACGCCAAAGTAACCACAATCGACTTGGGCATCTCCAATCATACCCACAAGCCTCAAACTCATATGTCAATCACCCAGTTATTCTCACTCAGAAGAGAATAATGATTGACGAACCAACGACTAATGGTGTGAAGTCAACATCAACACCATGCGCACCGACTCGTCGAATCTCTCAAAGATTCCCAACAGCTATATCAATACCTCCTCCCCACAAGGAAGGTGTCATGCCTCCATGCCTCTCTAATCTCGAACCACCGTCCGCACAATCTGGATACATTTATACTGAAATGTATTACTGAACCAATACATACACAACTGGTCCAGATAGTGCATCCATGCCACTATCACTACTCATACCCAAACCCGTATACATGACGTATACAAATTCTAACGATGCTCCGTACTAATACCATAGTACTCAACGTTTCGAGCATCTTTCCAGAGACGTCTTCACGTACGTCCCACAAATAACGCAAAGCCATTACCCGATCCGCCACCAGTAATGCTTACCATGGTTGATTCACAATCAACTCACAACCGATACCAACTGTTTCCACAACAGTATTGTTCTGAATCTCTCCAAGAGATACAATTGATAATGTAATACCCCCGAAATGTAATATGATTATGTTCTATGATGATGAATTATGATGTGTTTAAGGGTTATGGTGTATTTAAATTGGGGACCACGATTTATGTTATGATGATATGATTTAGGGGGCATGTTGGGTGTTTTAAAGGGATGTATTAATTAAGTGAAGTTATAAAATATCGAGTGAGGATATTTTAATACATCGTACTAAATACCGGGACACAATTAAACTCCACATGACCACCCTACCCACACCACCCCCACCCACTCGGTCACCACCCTCCCCCAATTGCACCCTACACCCCCACTTGGCAGCCCATACTCCCTTCTCCTTTCTTCACTCCACCTCCAGCCAACTTTACTCCACCTCCTCTCTCTCTTTCTCACCCAAATCGTGCCTGTAAGCTGCTGGGGAAGGGAAGAAAAGCTTGGTTTGAAGAGTGTTAAAAACCTTGCAAAAAGAGGAGCAAAAGTAGTGGGGTAAGTCTTACTCTGTTTTTCGGAGTTTTGGTTAAGTTTGGGTTTGGTGGGATGATTTTAAAGCATGCTAAGTTTAGGTTTGGGTGAAACCTTGGTATGGGTGCTTACATGAAAGTATTATGTAACTATTAGCATGTTTGCTCGAGCATATAACATGTTTTATATGGTAGATTTCTAGCCATGAAACTATGTGCTCGAAAATCTGGGCAAAGAAGAACATACTCTGTTTTCTGTAAAGTAGGTTGAGGATGAAGATTATGATGATGTTATGATACATGTTAGCTTAGGTTTTGTTAAACCTTTGATTTAAGAGCTTACATGGATATTTTATGAAGTTCTTCACATGTTTGTTTCAGCATGAAAGATGTATTATGAAGTAGAAAAGATGGTATGAAAAGAGGTGCTCAAAAATCTGGGGAAAATCCCGATTTTTCAGAGCTCTCGATCGATCGAGATTTGGTCCCGATCGATCGAGCGAGACAGAAGGTCTAAGCATGTTTTCAAAATTTTGGTGCCGATCGATCGAAGGATTTCTCGATCGATCGGTGAAGCTCCTCGATCGATCGGTAAAATGTTTCGATCGATCGAGCGAGACAGAATGCTAAGGCACTGCTTGTGCACAGTGTCTCGATCGATCGAGACCTTGGGCCGATCGATCGAGAGAAGCAGAAAGTTGAAAAATATAATGATGTTTTATTTTGTTAAGTTTATGATATGAGATGGTTTTGAGGCATCTAATATGGTATTATGTGGTCTTGTAGAACCATCCCAGGTACCGGCACCATCAAGGAGATAAAGTCTGTTGACTCCTCCTCCTTTTGAAAAGGTACGTAAGAGGCGTACGGGCATCGGACAGTAACACACATCTTTATACTACGACTATGCTTTTATTGCATGAGTATTCACGATGAAATGACGATGTTTATACGATGTTTACACGATGATGTTTATATGATGTTTATACGATGAAGTTCATACAATGTTTATTGCTTATACGATGCTTATATGATGACATTTATACGATGTAATTGTGGTAAGATGCCACGGGGTAAGATGCCCCACATGGTAAGAGGCCATGCGATGTATTGTGGTAAGATGCCACGGGGTAAGATGCCCCATATGGTAAGAGGCCATACGATGATATTGTGGTAAGATGCCACGGGGGTAAGACGCCCCATATGCATGATTATAAATCAGGGACAACAATAAGAAGTTAATGAGAAATCCAGCATATTTACTTAACAAATATTTCATGCATTTGCTATGATGTTTTTATGATGCTAAGTAAGATTGTATATGCTCATGATGTGTTGTCCCTGTAGGTACACTTTTGGACGAAAGGACTAAGGGTCGGGTTGAGGCAGTGAGCTACGAGGGACACAGGAATGCATAGGATTCAAGTTATGATTAGTAACTACTCTAGGAGTAGTGTAAATCTAAATGACATTCTCTTAGAATGTAACGAATTATTTTTGAAGTTTTGTATTTTGGCCTGTAATCCTGTTAGCTCGTGTAACAACCAAAACCTTAAGATGTTACCTAAATGCATGATTAGTCGTTCTTATGTCTTTTAATCACTGTTAAGGTGGGAAGACCCCACAGATACAGTAGTGTTACCACACTAACTATATCCTACAACTCCGGTTACGTGTCACCATTGCATTCTTAATGCAAGAATTTTCAATTAGAGGTAATAATAACTTGTTAACCCTTGGTACTCCCGACCAAGCTGAGCTGAAAGCTCCCTTGAGGTATCTCTCACCTCAACTCAAAGGCATTATAGCGACTACACGAGTCCACTATAACCTCACATCGTATCATCATTTGATTCACTACACTCGGTTCCGATAAGCAGTATAGTGGCTACAACAAGCTCACTATATTGCTGCAACAATAAATCACCATGCCTGGCTACCAACTCGCAGCCTCCTAAGGTTTACACAAAACCTGCCAACGTATCATACGTGCAATCCTGGTATACAATACCGCACCATCAATTAGAGTAATGGATCATCATCCAATATTTCTCTAATACCGATACACAAGGGACATCTCAATGTCCTCACTCGATCACAAATCAATCCTAACCAATTAGGATTTATTTCACATTCTCATGTGTATGGACGACCATGTCCACCCTACACCACATCGACATATGTACGTAGTTCCCTCGATAACTACATACACTACAAGTCGCTTGGCCGTAGCCAACTCAACGAGTATACCCAAGGTACCACTACTCGTAACACGTTTACCACAATACGTGATGCGGTACACTTATCTGTACGGCACAACCATTTATTCATCGAGCAAACCCGCTCGGCATAATAGTTTCGTGTCAACCGTGGCGCCTACATGTCAACACATGCCACTCACAATATCCTCGTCAACTCGTGACGCTACATGTCAACACATAACATTCACAATATCCTCGTCAACTCGTGACGGTACATGTCAACACATGACATTCACAATTCCTATCAACTCGTGATGGTATATGTCCACACATAACATTCACAATATCTTCATAAACTCGTGACGGTATATGCCAACACATGACATCCACGATTCCTCGTCAACTCGTGACGATTTATGTCAACACATGACATCCACATTTATTGCTAACACAATGGCAATATAATATTACTCATCGCTCAATGGCGGTATAATACCTCGCTACGTATACAGTGGTATCACATCATCGCTACGTATACAGCGGCATAAACCATCGCTGCGTATAGGGATGGCAATGGGACGGGTCCAAACCCGGACCCGCATTGAACCCGCCCCGCCGGGGCGGGTCTAGACCCGCTTCAATCGGGTTTGGAAGGGGGGCGGGGCGGGTCCTGGGATTGGCCGAACCCGCCCTGTACCCGCCCCGCAATACATTTTAAATTTGTTTTAAAAAAAATATGATATTATTATACATTTTACTTCTTTAATTGAACAATAAAGTGTCATTTTTAATTTTATATCAAAATTCATGTGTTCATGTTAAAGAAGTTGGACATTTTGAAGGAAATAAGAGCAAATTAATAAATATTTAGTAGTTTAAAGATAGTTTTGCAATGCTTATTATAAATATTTACTAGAGAAAACATAAAATTTAATCACAAAACTCAACTTTTGTGTTTCAAAATTGATTTCTAGATAATTTTTTAAAAAATAAAAAAACTGGAACCGGGGCGGGGCGGGTAAACCCGTCGGGTTCGCGGGTCTAAGCGGGGCGGGGCGGGGCGGGTCCGGGTTTTATGTGTAGCGGGGCGGGTCCTGGGATTGGCCAAACCCGTCCCATACCCTACCCGTTGCCATTCCTAGCTGCGTATAGAGCGGCATAATCCATCACTACGTATACAGCGGCATAACAATCGCTACATATACAGCGGCATAAACCATCGCTACGTATACAACTGCAGAACCATCGGCGGCAAATCCATCGCTACATAAACAGCGGCATAACCATCGCTACGTATATAGCGGTATAATCCATCGCTACGTATACAGCGGCATAATCCATCGCTACGTATACAGCGGCCTAACCATCGCTACGTATATAGCGGCATAATCCATTGCTACATATACAGAGGCATAACAATTGCTACGTATACAGCGGCATAATCCATCACTACGTATACATCGGCATAACTCATCGCTACGTATAGAGTGGCATATTCCATCGCTATGTATACAACGGCATACGTATACAGCGGTACAACCCATCGCTACGTATACAACGGCACAACCCATCGCTCGTATACAACGACATAACCCATCGCTACGTATACAGCGGCATAACTATCGCTATGTATACAGAGGCATAACCATCGCTACGTATACACCGGGAAAATCCATCGCTACGTATACATCGACATACACGTGGACTCAAGAGTTGACTCATGTATGTAGCACTTTGTTCCTTTCGGACTCAAGAGGTGACTTACATCACATGTAGCATTTTGTTCCCAAACTCATCGCTTCGACGTGACAGCGGCATGTATCATCGCTTCGACACGACAGCGGCATATATTCTATGTCCCAATACCCATCGCTTCGTGTAACAGCTGCAAGTATTCAGTTTCACACTACCCCTTGCTTCGTGTAACAGCGGCAAGTATTCCATTTCACAATACCCCTCGCTTCGTGTAACAGCGGCAAGTATTCCATTTCACATACAACATTTTTCTCCGCAGGCTCAACATACATGCATCAATACATTGACCTCAATATGCACAATTAATACAACAATTCACAAGTCCTACTACGTTATATCAGCGGCTCAATAATATCCCTCGCTTCGAATTATCATAGCTCAATGGCATCCCTCGCTTCGACATACCAGCGACCCGTGCTACGATATGACAGCGGCAAATACCCTGATTCATCGCTTGATAAGATAGCAGCAAATATTATGATCCATCGCTAGTCGATATACCCGTAGTAGCACAATAATTGCAATACATTTGCATGCACAATAACAATATTAAGCATTTATGTATTGCGATAACAAAGCAATCTCAATGCCCATACACATTCACATATACCTGCATTCCCATAATCATAATGCAACTATACCTAGTCATCATCCGCGTCACCTATTGACAACACCACATTGTCTGCAATTCTCTGTCCTCATACAATACATCAAGTTTCTCTTCCCCTGATTTTCCTACAAAATCAGATTTCTTAGCACTTACTATATAAAGTGCAATCATTTCCATCAATATCATTCTCATCATATTCCATATGATCTTGCAACCACAGTGGTTAAAAATAACACATTTCATTTATGATCTCACATCATAGATGCACATAAGAAAAATAGTTATGTCACACAACATCAACTATAATCATGCATAAAATATGTGCTACTCATTTCTATCAATATATCCCTAGGCCCTCAACAGCCCAAAAGAGCAAACCACTGCTCTAATACCACTAATGTAAGGTCTCGCTACCTTAACCCGCTATTAGTGCACTATCATATATATTAGTGCATACATTCATGTCATTAGGAATTCTTATACGTACTTTTATAGCATGGTCATACCATCTCTAAAATTTTTGACATTAATCCACTTAATGTTCAATTCCCAATACAGCTCAATCAGCCTACGTAAGCAATGTACGATGCACCAATTTCATATTCTCAATTCATCATGCAATCCACCATAATTAATTGCATGCAACCATAAATGAAAAGAGAAATCTAACAATCTTTACACAAACCATATACACATATAAGAATGCTCACACACGAGCATTGAATAATAAATGTGTATCTGTAAGGACCCCCGTGCCCTTAACCAGTTATTAGTGTATTAATCCATACCATTAGTGCATATAATCATACTATCATGGGGAAAAGCTATATGCAAGTGCAACACCATAAGCCATCCAGAACATTTCTTGCATTTGATCCACATAATATTCAAATTCCCCAACCAAGATTACATATATAACATGCACCTTCATAATACACTAACATGCTCTCAGTTCATTTAGCAATTCCCTAGTTAATTGCATGCAAACCATGAATGAACAGAGAGAAGCCGTAGCCCATTTATACATCCCATATACACGTAAAATGTACTCACATAAGAGCACCCCAATGAATAAGCGTGTATCCAATGTATAAAAACACTCTACCAAATACCGTTACTGGCACTTCAAATCCTGGAAGCACCTCCCAAGTACAACTCGATCTCAACTCTGGATCTATGCACTTATTCAATCAGTTCTGGTACCTCGATCCGGGAAGCACCTCTAATCAACAGCCCGAGCTCAACTCCAAAGCTGTTGCTACACCTGTAACACCTGCCCCAACAGAGACAGACCCCACACGGGGTGAGCATACCAATACAACCAATCCAATAATCATAACATTGCAATTCATAATTTACAGAACGTAATGCCATAATTTAAATGATACTCCCTGAATGGTAACACCCTCATCTGGGATCCCCTGTATTGTCCATGTTCTCAAAATAACCAAACTCATCAAATTCCCAAAGCCAGTTAATCGCCACATAGATTAACTAATATCGTTCTATTATGCCAGTTCCATAATCAATATGGTAAAATCATTAATAAAAGACCGTAGATCTCACATATATCTAACCAATGATTCCATGTTCCTATTTCATTGCTCGCTCCACAATAGCGGCATTCTAAACCCCGCGCACGCTCAACAATAGCGGCGTCATAATCGATGGTCGCTCAACGGCTACAACATCCCAAATCATTGCTCGCTCAATAGCGGCCCCGTATGGTTCCCAATGTGTAACCATTTGACGCAAATACCGTTTACCATGCACATCGCTATCCATTTATCGCAAGTATCATGCACCATGCATTCCAATGCCTATTTGATGCAATTACCACATACCATGTGTTTCAATGTCCATATAATGCAATTATTACACACCATGTATTTCAATGTCCATTTAATGCAATTATCACATACCATACATTTTACAGTTGCAACATTATAATAGGCTATGCTCGTACGTCATACGTACCTTAAGTTTCCGTAGTCCAAGCCAACCTTTCTTGAGTTCCATGCCTCGAGAAGTATGTGCTAAAACACGTAAACAACTCACAATCAAGTAAAAGCATGCGATCACGTGCCCACGCACGTTTGCAACCTCAAAACCCATCGTCAATCCATGACGATTACCAAAATAAAAGCCCCCGGCTAGGCATGCATAATACTCAAAAATATTCCATTTAGAACGTTTAAAAGATAGCCAAAAACTCAACCGAGAGTTCCGTTTAATTTAACTTGGCTCCACCAACCATTTTAAAAGTCTAGCATTCCCATTGGAATGTAAACATTGCCCCGGAAGCGACCATTTAAGTCACAAATCCAAAATCCCACGAAAAAGCCAAGAAAAACAAAAATCACCTGCTGGCGATCGATCGCTAGCCCCTTGGCGATCGATCGCTCGATATAGCGATCGATCGCCAGACCTTACTGGCGCGAGGCGATCGATCGCTCGAATGTGGCGATCGATCGCTCGTTGTTTGATTTCGCAACTGCTTGCGCGCGATCGATCGCCAAAAACGGGCGATCGATCGCCGCGACCTGTAATCCGTAAAACACCATTTTCAAGAGCTTGAAACCTCCACAAATCATACCCCAACTCCTCCCAACTCAAAACCACAACAAATCCACACACAAGGACCTCCAACAAGGGTGTTAAACTCAATTTAACACAAACCCAAAAGATTTTATGATTTTCACCAAAATCACCCCAAACCAACCCAAACCCAAACCCAAACCCAAAACTCAACCAAAACCAACAAAATTACGAGAGGAGAAAGAGATTACCAGCTTTTCTTCAAGAAATACGGCCCCTAAATCGTGTTCCCAACGATTTCCATTGAAGGGGAAAGAGGGGAAGGGTTTTGGGGTAAATGGGGAGAGAGCGATGAGAGAGAGATGATTCCGGAAGAAAAATGACGGAATCCCGAGTCCATCTGGTATATATAGCAAAAACGCTCCAAAATACCAATACATCCACAAATATATCATGATTCATTAAAAATCATCTGTTTTCAAAAATTCTCTCTCCAACAACAAATTTCATCACCAGCCCCATTACAAAGTACTCCGGACCCCAAGTCCCACCGAAGACCAATTTCCAAGGTTATCACCATGATGAGAATACAATCTCATCCCTTGGATCCAACGACTCCAAAAACAGGATTTAAAATCCCCGGGAGCCCCGAAACCGCAGTTAAAACACAAATGCCCCAAATAAAATCCATTAAGGATTATTACCACACCGGGATTAACACCATTAATCCCCGGGCATCACAATTATCCCCCACTAATAAAATTTCATCCCCGAAATTTGCACAGGCGTACTCCACGAACGCCGAGACAACACAGACCAAACGAATCTACATTGCCGAATCATGAACATATCATGAACGACATTCCAACCGCGAGGACACCGACCTCGCACCAAAAACCTGGAATGGGATAAACCTCCCAAACCATTGCAACTGCAACCGAAGGTCAGCATACCCCCAATGCTAACCGTCTCAAAAGAAGTCAGCCCAAACTTAACTACAAAACAACGAATCATTCGCGATTCCAAAATAGATATCGCCTCGAGGATATCTCTACGATCCGGCCCACGATGTTAAACATTCATCGTTCCCAAGGGAACCACCAGTACACAACAGTGTACCTAACCATAACCGGCTTAAGTTCCAAACTCACCTCCGACAAGGAGTAGTTACACCACACTGCCACACAGATTGGGCAACCACACTGCTACCGACCAATACAAAACACATCTCTAAAGATGTTCACATCCGGGTGTTCCAAGAAGATCACATCTTGGTCCAAACACGCCATCAAGACCCCACAAGATCTCAAGTTCTCGAAAGGATATGCAAGAATTTCAATTGCATTCCCGCCCCACTGTCAACCACAACACTAAACAAATCCGAATCATGTCCATCCCTTGTCTATCCTGGGATTTAACAATCCTAAAACAGGAAGGCTATCAAATTATCCAACAAGAACTACCATGGTCCTAAAACACGACAATCCCTCCTCAGGGGAAGTCAATCGGACCTCACGATTAATCCTCAGAATACCTCGTGCCATCGCGATTACCAATCTCAAGGTTCCACAATCTCACACCGGAGATTCACCAAACCAAGCATACAAACTCGACGTTCAACAAGGAACAAAATAAAGTTGGCATTCGTATACACACACGACATACATGTCCATACACCAACACAACATGCATACTCAATGCAATAGACTCGGGTATCTCCAATCATACCCAAATCCCAAAACCAACTGTCAAACCTCGATTATTCTCACCCCACGGAGAATGATGGTTGACAAACCAAAACCAAAGGGTGTGATTTCAACATCAACACCACACGAACCAAAACAACGAATTTCCCCAAAAGATTCAACCGGTAGGTATAATAATACCGCCTTTCTCTCAAGGAAAAAGTCATGAATCCATGATCCTCCAATCATCGAACCACGTTCGGAAACCTGGATATATCTACCAAAATATATCACGGAACCAAAAGTACACAATTGGTTCAAATAGTGCATCAAAGCAACTATTACCAAAATGAAACCCGTATACGCCATATATACTCAAACTAAAGATGCTCTGTACTGATGCTATAGTACTCCACAATCTCGAGCATTTACCCGGAGACGTCTCCTCGAACGTCTCAGCGAAAGGTAAGAAATCCATTACTCGTTCCAACACCAGTAATGTTTACCATGGCAGATTTACAATCAACCCACAATCGATACCAGCTGTCTCCATGGCAGTGCCATCCAAATTTCTCCAAGAGATAAAATCAGTATAGTAGTGTTACCCCACTAGCTATATCCTACAAATCCAATCGTGACTCCCGTTGCATTCCATATGCAAGGATGCTCAACCAGAGCTAATAACGACTTGTTGACACTCACGTTGGTATTCCCAACAAAATCGAGTTGTCCCGGTACAAGTCACTCGAAACATTTGACGTATAAACGTCCCCGTGAGGTATTCCCTACCTCAATCACCATGCCACATAGAGGCTACAAGAGTCTATCATAACCCTCATCGTATCGCCATACGATTCACCCAGCTCGAATCCAACGAGCAGCATAAAGGATAACACAAGCACACCAAAGTACTGCAACAATACCTGGCTAACGGTTCGTTGGCCCCATAGGCTCATACCAACATATCAACGTGGCACACGTTCCACCCGGTATACCATACCGCACAAACCATTAAAGTTGTGGGTCATCGCCCAACATATCTCTAAAACACCAAAGCACAATGGACAACCTGTAATACCCCCGAAATGTTTTATGTTATGATTATATGCTACGATGATGATTTACGATGTGTTTAAGGGAGTTGTGGTACTTTTAAATTGGGGGTTATATTTATGATGTGATGATATGATTTAGGGGGCATGTTGGGTGTTTTAAAGGATGTATTAATTAAATGAAGTTATAAAATATCGAGTGAGGATATTTTAATACATCGTACTAAATACCGGGACACAATTAAACACCACATGGCACCCCAACCACACCACCCCCCATAATATCGGCCACCTCACCCCTCCCCCACTTGTTCAACCCCTACCCCCACTTGCTATCAACCCATGCCTCCTTCTCCATCCATCACTCCACCTCCAATCAATTCTCCTCCACCTCTTTCTCCCTCTCATTCTCGTCCCTGTAAGCTGTAGAAAAGAGGAGGGTTAGCTTGTGATTTATTGTACAAAAGCTTACCAAAAAGAGGAGGAAAAAGGGGGTAAGACTTGGTACTCTGTTTTGGTTGGGTATGGTTTTGGTGGGATGATTTGTTTTGCATGCTAGAATAGGTTTGGGTGAAACCTTGGTTTGGGTGCTTACATGAAAGTGTTATGTAGCTATTTGCATGTTTGTTTGAACATATTATATGTTTTATGTGATGGATTTCTAGTTATGGAAGTGTATGCTCGAAAATCTGGGCAAAGAGATGCATGCCCTGTTTTCCAGAATTTTGGATGAGATCTAAGTTTATGATGAGGTTATGATGCATGCTAGCTTAGGTCTTGTAGAACCTTTGATTTAAGTACCTACATGGAAGTTTTATGAAGTTCCTAGCATGTTTGTTTGAGCAAGTATGATGTGTTATGAAGTAGATTTGATGATATGAAATGAGGTCCTCGAAAATCTGGAAAAATCCTGATTTTCAGAGTGCTCGATCGATCGAGATTCTTGTACCGATCGATCGAGCGAGGCAGAAGCTTTTAAGCATGGTTTGAAATTCAGGCGTCGATCGATCGAAGGATTTTTCGATCGATCGGTGAAGCTCCTCGATCGATCGGTAAAATATTTTGATCGATCGATCGAGGCAGAGTGTTTGGGCACTGTTTATGCACAGTTTCTCGATCGATCGAGACCTTGGGGCCGATCGATCTAGAGAGGCAGAATGTTGAAAATAAAATGATGATTTATTTTGTTAAGTTTATGGTATGAGATGATAATGAGGCATCTAATATGGTATTATGTGGTCTTGTAGAACCATCCCAGGTACCAGCACAGTCAAGGAGATAAAGTCTGTTGACTCCTCCTCCTTTTAAAAAGGTACGTAAGAGACGTACGGGCATCGGACGGTAAAACACATCTCTACACTATGACTATGCATTTATCGCATGAATTTTACGATGAAATGATGATGTTTATACGATGTTTATATAATGATATGATACGATATTTATGATGTGGTAAGATGCCACGGGGTAAGATGCCCATATGGTAAGATGCCATACGATATTTATTATGTGGTAAGATGCCACAGGGTAAGATGTCCATATGGTAAGATGCCATACGATATTTATTATGTGGTAAGATGCCACAGGGTAAGATGCCCATATGGTAAGATGCCATACGATGTCTATTATGTGGTAAGATGCCACGGGGTAAGATGCACATATGGTAAGAGGCCATACGATATTATGATGTGGTAAGATGCCACAGGGTAATATGCCCATATGCATGAATATGAATCAGGGACAACAAAAAGAAGTTAATGAAATAACCAGCATATCTACTTAACCAATATTTCATGCATTTACTGTGATGTTTTTATGATGTTAAGTAAGATTGTATATGCTCATGATGTGTTGTCCCTGTAGGTACACTTTTGGACTAAAAGACTAAGGGTCGGGTTGAGGCAGTGAGCTACAAGGAACATAGGAATGTTTAGGTTTCAAGTTATGATTAGTATCTACTCTAGGAGTAGTGTAAATCTAAATGTTGACATTCTTTTGGGAATGTAATGAATTATTTTTGAAGTTTTGTATTTTGGCCTGTAATCCTGTTAGCTCATGTAACAACCGGAACCTTAAGATGTCATTTAATGCATGATTAGTCCTTCTTATGTCACTATAACACTGTTAAGGTAGGAAGACCCTACATTAGTGGTATCAGAGCAGTGGTTAGATAACCCGGGAATGAGTGAAGGGTAGCCTTAGCAATAAGTTAGCTAGGTGCTTACTTTTAAACATGTTTTATATGTATGTTGCGTATGAAGTAGAAGATGTCATACTAACATGTTTAATTATCTAACGATGTACTTTATGAACTGCTTTTGGTATTGTTGTTAACCCTTGTGTTGCAGCATGGTAGCAAACGCCGAAGTAGATGATGCGATAAGCGTCAATGCAAGTGCTGGGCGTACGAATCCACTACCACCACCAGCCTTTGGGGAAGAACCCTCTGAACAGCAATTATTACCTGGGGAGTTGAGCTTGTCTCAGTTTTTGACTTACCGACCTCCGATGTTCGAGGGAACGGAAACCGGGGAAGTGGCCGAGGAGTGGCTAGAGAGGATGGAGCAGATATTTGTGGCAGCGCCTTGTGCAAAGACGGCATGGATCAGATTAGCAGAATTTCAGCTGGCTAAGAAGGCACTGATGTGGTGGAAGACCACAGTGATAGAGCAAGAGGCTCAGGGTCAGGAGATCAATTGGAAACTATTCAGGACTAGGTTTCTGACCCGCTATTTCTCAGCTGCTGCGAGACAGGATAAAGAGGATGAGTTTACCAACTTAAGACAAGGTACCATGCCTGTATCAGACTATGCTCTACATTACTGTTCTTTACTCCGTTATGTGCCCCACATTGCTGCGAACACCCAGGCCAAGATGAGGAATTTTATGAAAGGATTGAGGCCGGAACTGTATGACATGGTAATTACCTATGGCCCTGCCTGTTTTGATGATGCACTTGCAAGGCTGACCTAGCCGAACTAGGAGTTGGAGCATACTCTGATGCCGTGCCACCTCCAGTACCCCCTCAGAAATCTACTTCTGACAATTTGAAGCCCAGGGGTGATCAGTTTAAGCCTAGGGGGAACACTTCAGCGTCGAGATTTAGTGGCAAGAGACCCGAGAATCGTTGGAAGGGGAAATGTAGGAATGACGCCCCTACGAGAAGAGGACAGCCTCAGGGAGATAGATCTGGAAGAGTTCAGTGCACTCTTTGTGGGCAACCACATTTGGCAAAAGACTGCATAGGATGCTATGTCTGTGGTGACAGAGGCCACTTTGCTCGGTAGTGTCCCAACAGGGGAAGACAGCAGAACTTTGTGGGGAGGCCTGCGGACAGAGCGGCACAGCACAGACCACCTTTTGCACCGAGGTAGTATGGAGGTCAGCCCACGGGGCCACCTCAGGGGCAGGTGTATGCTTTGATGAGGGAGCAGGCTATAGCGGCTCCGGAGGAGGTTATAGCGGGTACGTGCCTTTTATTTACGCACCCTGCTTTTATATTGATAGACACAGGTGCGTCACACTCTTTTGTGTCGACGAGTTTTGTGGAAAGGCACCACATATGCACTTCTCCGTCCCCCATGCCTCTTTTGGTCTCGACACCCGCTGGAAGAAGTTTGACTACAAATCAGATTGTTTTTTATGGCCTCATTTATTTTGAGGATAACGAGTTAAGGTCGGATTTGATTGTGCTGAGAATGTCAAACTTCGATTGCATTGTGGGCATCGATGTGCTGAACAAGTATCAGGCAGTTGTGGACTGTAGACAGAGGACTGTTCGGTTCAGATCTGATTTGGGAGTCCAGTGGACATTCTATGGGGATGGTTCTTGTCCAAAGATTCCGTTGATATCTGCTGTCAAGATGGCATAGTTATTGGAACGAGGCCATACTGGATATCTTATCTATGCTCTGGATAATGCGGAAAAGAGGAAGGAATTAAAGGTTGAGGATGTGCCCATAGTGGCGGAGTTTCCTGATGTTTTTCCGGAGGAGATTCCGTGATTCCCACCGACGAGAGAGGTCGAGTTTGGGATTGAGTTACTACCGGGGACGTCTGTAATTTCTCGTGCCCCGTGTAGGATGGCACCAGCAGAGCTAAGGGAGTTAAAGACTCAGTTGCAAGAGCTCCTTGATAAGGGCTACATACGCCCTAGCGTGTCGCCCTGGGGTGCGCCTGTCTTATTTGTTAAGAAGAAAGATGGATCGATGCGTCTATGCATTGACTACAGGCAACTGAACAAAGCCACAGTAAAGAACAAGTATCCGCTCCCAAGGATTGATGATTTGTTTGACCAAGTGCAGGGTACGAGGCTCTACAGTAAGATCGATCTGAGGTCGGGGTACCATCAGATTCGAGTAAGAGAAGATGATGTTCAGAAGACAACTTTCAGGACTAGATATGGGCACTATGAATTCTTAGTCATGCCTTTTGGGGTGACAAATGCCCCAGCTGTTTTTATGAGTCTGATGAACAGGGTGTTCCAGTCATTTAGTTCGTCATAGTCTTCATTGACGATATACTCATCTACTCCCGGACTGAAGAAGAACACGCGGAGCACTTGAGGACAGTACTCCAGATCCTCAAGGATCATCAGCTATATGCAAAGCTCAGCAAGTGCGAGTTCTGGTTGAGCAGCGTGGTATTCTTAGGCCATGTTATATCTAGCAGTGGGATATCTGTGGATCCCAGGAAGATTGAGGCTGTGATGGAGTGGGCTGCACCCACTTCTGTACCTGAGATACGGAGTTTTCTCGGTTTGGCAGGATATTACCGACGTTTCGTCGAGGGTTTTTCAAAGATCGCCAAACCACTGACACAGCTGACTCAGAAAGGAGTCCCCTTCTTTTGGTCTGAGGCTTGTGAGGAAAGTTTTCAAGAACTGAAGCGTCGCTTGACTACAGCGCCTGTGTTGGTGATTCCGTCTGAGAAAAAGAGATTTGCCTTGTATACGGATGCGTCACTGCAGGGTTTGGGCTGTGTGTTGATGAAAGATAAGCATGTGGTGGCTTATGCATCAAGGCAGCTGAAGCCACACGAGGCTAGGTATCCAGTGCATGATTTGGAACTGGCGGCCATCATATTTTCCTTGAAGATTTGGAGGCATTACTTGTATGGTACGTCTTTCACTATATTTACGGACCATAAGAGCCTGAAGTTCTTATTCACTCAGGCAGAGTTGAATATGCGCCAGAGAAGGTGGATGGATTTACTCAAGGATTATGACTGTGAGATTGAGTACCATCCTGGTAAAGCAAATTTGATAGCAGACGCCTTAAGTCGGAAGGTGAAGAGTACTGCTGAGGATACTATGTGCTTGTCGGCTTTGATGACTTCTTACTGCCATCTGGGCTATGATTTCGATGTGGACATGTCGCCTGTGCGAGTGTCGACCTTATTGGCTGAGCCAGACATATTTGAGGCGATCAGGAAGGCCCAGAGGTCGGATGATGAGGTTCAGAGGTGGACATCATTGGTACTTCAGGGTCAGCCATCCAAGTTCAGAGTGGCTGAGGATGACTCCCTGAGACTGGGCAACCGATGGGTAGTCCCAGATGCACCAGAGTTGCGTAGAGGAATATTGGAGCGAGCTCACAGTAGTCGGTTCAGTATCCACCCAGGGGAAAGAAGATGTACAAAGACCTATGCGGTCAATTCTGGTGGAGACGCATGAAGCGTGAGGTGATCGCTTTTGTTAAAAGATGTTTGATCTGCCAGCAAGTAAAGGCAGAGAGGCAGAGGCCTGGTGGCGAGCTGAAGAGCTTAGAGGTACCTGAATGGAAGTGGGAGCATATATCTATGGACTTCGTGACCCACTTGCCAAGGACGGCCTCAGGATGTGATGCGATCTGGGTGATCGTGGATAGGCTGGCGAAGGTGGCTCACTTCATCCCTTACAGTATGTCATATACATACTTGAAGATGGCCCAGATGTATATACGGGATGTGGTGAGATTGCATGGTATTCCAGTCTCGATTGTGTCTGACAGAGACCCAAGGTTCACTTCACATTTTTGGGAGGGTCTCCAGACAGCTTTGGGCACAGAGGTGAGATTGAGTACAGCCTATCACCCTCAGACAGACGGTCAGACGGAGCGTACCATTCAGACGCTCGAGGACATGTTGAGGGCATGTATTTTGGAGTTTGATACTCCGTGGCAGGATTCAGTGCCGCTGGTGGAGTTCTCCTATAATAACAGTTATCAGGCGAACATTCAAATGGCTCCTTTTGAAGTTCTGTATGGACGACGATGTAGATCACCGCTGTATTGGGAGGACTTGACTAGCAAAGCGGTCGGAGGACCGGATATGATCAAGGATATGTGTAAGAACCCCAAGCCCTTAACCCTTGATTAGTGTATTAATCAATATGTGTGGCACATGCTTTCAATAAAAAATCGATCGGGAACTCAGATGATGCTTTATCATTGAATGGCAAATACAAAATTTTCTTTAATACTCAATGTTATAAGATCATCCACCTAACAACAAATAGACTCGTAAAGTTCGCCCATAACCATCCCCTTTACACCACTTTTTACATTGTGGACCTTCATAAAAAATTGGGCAGAGTCTCCCCATAAATTGAGCTATCCCAAACAAAAGCACATCACATAATATAAATCCCGGCCAGGGAGTACACAATGCTCAACAGAATATAGAACACGAAGTAAGTTCCCAGCCAGGGAAGACACCACACAATAAGACAACTAAAGTGGGTTTCAACACCCACATAATACACCAATGACTCTCATATCATTAGCAATTCTACCCTTAATTGCATGCATATAGAATGAAAGAGAGGAAGGCTCATGCCTTTATATACAACCCATAGACAAGTATAACCGTGCTCACATGCGAGCATCATAAATGTGTATATAACCCTCGGGTGTATATAAGTACCCTATACGATACCGTGCTCCATCAAGCCCTGGAACCACGATCCTGGGAGTAAATCCAATCAACAGCTCGAGCTCAACTCCAAAGCCATCGATGTACCTGTTCGCCTGCCCCAACAGAGACAGCCCCCAACGGGGTGAGCATACCAATACACAAAATCCCATAATCACAATAATGAAATTCATAATTTACAACAAAAGTAAATACTAATGAATTTTAATGATACTCCCAGGATGGCAACGTCCTCATCCGGGATTCCGTGTACTGTCCCTGTTCTCACAATCATCAAACTCATCAAATCTCAAAAATCAGTAAATCAACACATTGATTTAACTCATCGTATGCCTAATTCTCGAATGTCAATATATATGATTCCAAATTCATTATACAGGCAAATATGGATATCTCAATAACAAATACTGATTTCTCAACCTCGCTATCAATCACAGATAGCTCAAATGCCTAGCATTTATTTTACCAATTCTCCATTATACTTAGACATCTCGCATGTCTTATAATGAATATATGATTCCACGATCATTCTCAGGCATCTCAATGCCCTACAATAGTCATACACATCCAGTACCCCATATACCTTGTAAGAGTTATCCTACTCTAGTGTCACGCACGCTTGTGGCGGCGATATCAAGATTTGGTCGTTCCTTGGCTATATCAACATATATATATAACCATACGCACAATTATTCAATGAAATCAAAATACATTATGCATTTCACAAATGCTCTCATATGAAGAAATGCTCGTACGTCGCACGTACCTTAAATCTCCGAAGTCCGAGCCAAACCTTGCTCGAGTTTCATGCCTCGAGGAACGATGTGCTAACACGATAAATAATTCACAATTATTTACGAACATGTAACCCATGCTCAAGCACATCCATAACCCTCAAAATATTGTCAACACACGACAATTAACCATTTAAAAGACCCGGGGCAGGGCACATGCAGGGAGGGAAACGAATGAGACATTATCGAAAATTGTTCAAGAACACCCTTCAAATTTTCGAACCCTTAACATCACAAATCGAACCCAAACTAAGCACCATAATACATCTAAAACATGTAATAAACGACCCATAACAAGAATCACCACCCCCTGCCAAAACCCCCAAAATTCGAACCCTAGCCTCACGAAATTAGGGTAAATTTTCGAACCAAACATCACCAAAATACAGGGAATTACATGAGAAGCATGAAAAAGGGGTAAGGAAGGTTACCCATACGAAGATCGGAAGGAAAATCGCTCAAAATCGAAGAACCCTAGAATTTTGGCGTCTGCGTTAAACTGGAATTCCGAACGCAAATCGCGATGAAACTTCGAATTTTTGGTGTGGGAAGCTGCGCCTGGACGAGACGAAGCCAACGGCGGGTCGGACGCGCCGAACGGCGGCCGGAGGGCGGCGGGCGCAGCGCTTTTACGCGCGGGGGTTGGGGGCGACAGGGAAAGGGCCGACGCGAGGAGAGAGAGAGAGAGACGGGCTGGAGGAGCTGAAATGAATTTTGAAATTAAAATCTCGGGTTCAACTGGTATTTATAGCAAAAATACCCCGAAATACTAATAGCCCCACAAATACATCATGATTCATTAAAAATCATCTGTTTTCAAAAACTCTCTCTCTAACTCCAAAACCCCCTACCGGTGCCCACACAAAGCACCCCAGATCCCGAGTCACACTAAAAACCCAACCCTTAGGTTTTTCACCCAAATGAGAATACAATCTCAACCTCGGGATCCAACGATCCCAACTACCCAAATAAACGAGCCCAGAAGGCCCAACACCGCGATTAAACTCCAAATCGCCACGTAAAACAACTTTAGGGGTTAGTAACACTCCGGGATTAACATCTATAATCCCTGGTCATCACAATATCCACCACTAAAAGAATTTCGTCCTCGAAATTAGCACCGGTGTATCACATAACACCCAGGCTACACAACAACATGAAGCCATAACCTCGATCCTTGACCATATCAGAATCGTATTAAATAAACGCGAGGATACTTACCTCACATCAAACTCTGAAACAGAGCGACATACCAAAACCAACATATCACCCAAGAGGCAAAACATACCTCGATGCGGGTCATCCCAAAAGTCAGTCTCTCATGACTGCAAAACAACCAATACTTACGGCTGTAGATCGGACAGTCATCCTTAGTTCTAATACAACTAGTAAGAACGCATCATGAATGACACCTCAACCGTGAGAACGTTGACCTCGTGTCAAACTCTGGAGTGGAATAGACTTCCAAATCTATCATAACGTCAAAGAGCGTCAGCACAACTCAACGCTAATCATCCAAAAGCAGTTAGTCAACTGAAACTGCGAGGATTCGAATTGCTCCCGATTCCATCGTAGATATCATTCAATGACATCTCTATCATGACTCACGATGTCTAACATACATCGTTACGAGGGAAACATTAGTATACCATGGTGTACACATACCAAACCTGGTTTCCACTTTCAAACCTCCTCTATCGAAGGAGCAGTCGCATCATTGCAACTCAAATTGGGCAACTCACGGCCACAGATTCACACAAAAGACATCTCACAAGATGCCCACCTCCGGATGTTCCAAGAATCACATCAGGATCATAGATAAACAATCGAGACTCCACAGAGTTTAAAAATTCTGAACGGACATGCAATAAACCCATTGCATCCTCAACGCTTGTGTCGACAGCGACACTCAATAAATCCGAATTCCTGCCATCCCTTGATAATCCTAGGATTTAACAATCCAAACTTGGGAAGGCTATCGCATAACTCGAAGGGAAACACCAACAAGGAAACACCTCAACCCACACGAGATAATTCTTCTTCAAAGGGAGTCAACTAACTTCACGATTATTCCTCGTAATTTATCGTGCGATGGAGATTCCCAATCTCAAGGTGTTCCATATCTCTCATCAGAGATCTAACCAACCAAAAATAGCATAACTCTATGCTTGACAAAAGGAAATCAATAACTGGCATCCGTATACTCACCGGTATACCTGCCTAAACACTGACATCACATGCATACTCAATGCACATGGCTCGAGTATCTACAACATACCCCTAAGCCCCAAACACAACTGTCAATTCTGAGTCATTCCCTACCCCGTGGAGAATGATAATCGATGAGTAACAATACACGGTGTGATTCCCAAAATCAACACCACATGGACCAACTTGCCGAATCTTTCAAAGATTCCCACATAGGTATAATACTACCTCCTTCCTCACAAGGGAAGTGCCATCGAACTCGAGATCCACTAGTCTCGAACCAACGTTCGGAAAAACTGGATACAATAACACCCAAATACACGGATTCCCTAGATCGAGTCAACAACGACTTGATGACTCTCTTGTTGGTACTCCAATATTATGAGCTGTCCCAGACAAGTATCACCAAGATTAAACATAAACGTATACACGTTTCAGTGAGGCATACACAACCTCAACTTCAAATGACGTGGTGACTACTAGAGTCCACCACAATCCACATCGTATCACCTTACGATTTGCCAAGGTTCCAACGAGCAGTATAACGGCTTTAGCAAGCCCATCATGGTGCTGCTTACACGCGGCAGACAAACTAGTCTCTGCCTCTTTAGGTTTACCTCTAACCTACCAACAAGACGGACGTTTCCGTACGGCATACCTTACCGTGGGAAGAAAAATCAATAGAGTAGTGGGTCTGTACCCATTGTTCCTCTAATGCCGATACACCCTGGACACTCCAGTGTCCCTATGTACTTAACGTAACCTGATCCTAATCTTTTAGGACCCATTCTACACCCTCAAGGGTGGTGTGACCATGTCTACCACATGTCATATCGACAGGAAGCGAGTAATTTCCTCCATGATTACCCCTGTCGTCAAATTATATGGCCAAAAAGCCATCCCAACGAGCATACCTCAAGGGTATCACCACTCGTAGTATGATCACCTCAAACAATTGCTGCGGTACAATCACATGTACAGCGCGTCCATCCATTTCTCGAGCAGCCCGCTCGGTATAAGGGTCACGTCGACCGGTGACGTAGACACCACCTTGTGCTCGGCACTAGCACCCAAGGCATACAACTGAATACGTATACTCAACGTATTGTTCATCGTAACGATGATGCATGTCTAATAAGACATCTCCTACACCATCGTCATCGTCATCCCGTGACGATACATGCCCACTCATGGCATCTAAGGCATCGTCAACTAGTGACGATACATGTCAACAATGACATCTAAACAACCTAGTCAACTCGTGACGGTCCATGTACATCAACGTATGCCATCCATCATCATGCTAGTAAAATGGTCATAATAAAACATGCATATCAACGCATGCCAGCTATAATAATGCTAAATAGAATAGCAATATCCCATACCTCATCGCTAACAAGATAGCGGCATACCTGTCTCCGTCACTCGATAATAGTGCGTAATCAGCACCCATCGCTCGAAGGCGGCAAAATCCTGTGCTGAGCACATAGCGGCACAACCCATCGCTATAGAATCGACGGCATGATACCTCGTCATATAATAAGTGGCATGAAACCTCGCTATACACCTGAGCATGAATCATCGTCCACATAATAGCGGAAAGAGGCATCGCTATCAACATATCCGGCGGCACGAATCATCGCCAATCCTCATAGAAGAATGAGTCATCATCATTCACACAGCGGAATGAACCATCAATATCATCCGTGTCATCATAAAGAAATGAATCATCATCCTCGACACAGCGGAATACATCACCGCTATCATCCGTGTCCGGTGGTATAAACCATCGCCAATCATCATAGAAAATGTACATAAATAAAGATATGCATGAATCTTAATTAAGTATACCTCCTGGTTAAACACATTAACCCACTTTTGTTGTCCTTGTTTCAAATATTCATGCACGTAATCATTATATCTTAATGTAATTGATTAACATCATAGCATCATAACGTCTTATGGCATCTTACCACATAATAATATCGTATGGCCTCTTACCATATGGGCATCTTACCCCGTGGCATCTTACCACATAATACCACATAATAATATCGTAAGGCCTCTTACCATATGGGCATCTTACCCCGTGGCATATTACCACATAATAATATCGTATGGCCTCTTACCATATGGGCATCTTACCCCGTGGCATCTTACCACATAATAACATCGTATACAACATAATATGAATGCAAACATAAATGCATAAATCATAAATACAACCACAACTCATAAATAATAAACATATGAAATTATGGTTCCTTCTTCCTTTTCCACGTAAGCGGAATTCTTCCTCGCTTCTTATGGAATCCACGTAAGCGGAATTCTTGCTTCTTATGGAAATCCACGTAAGCGGAATTCTTCCTCGCTTCTTATGGAATCCACGTAAGCGGAATTCTTGCTTCTTATGAAATTGAGTCACTTATCAATAGTGTATTTCAATGCTTCTTACTTCTCCACGTAAGCGGAATTCTTCCTCGCTTCTTATGGAGTCCACGTAAGCGGAATTCTTCCTCGCTTCTTATGGAATTTAGCGTAAGCATTAAAATCCTCACTAGGATAACCTTGACTCGTGAAATACACCTCTTATATTTCACAACATACATATGCAAAACGATGCGTATCAACATGTATCATATCATAATGCACTATCTTATGCATACCTTGATTTACCTTGTGTTAAATAACTAGACACATAATACATGTTACCGTTGGGATGCCCGTGCATATGTAAAATCATCATTCCTTTTCGTACTCCATGTTTCCTGTAACCTGCAACCATTATGGTTAGCAACAATAGCCATATACGCTATGCATCAACCATGCAATACATATACGCAACCACTTGCATGTCAATACGTATACCAAGACATGTCACCTCGGAAATATCCCTTTACCTGATTTTCTTAAAAACCAGATTCCTTGGCACATAATATACGGAGTGCCAGACATTACTATTAATGCCCTCCTATCGCGTCGCACACGATTCCTGCAACCACAATGGTTAGCAATACCACTTTTCATATGATAAAAGCACATAAACATCTAGTTGTGTCATTCAACATTAATGCCATCATGCATAATTATGTGCTATCAACAACTTCCTAGGCCCTTAACAGCCCCAATGAGCAACCACTGCTCTGATACCACTAATGTAAGGACCCCAAGCCCTTAACCCTTGATTAGTGTATTAATCAATATGTGTGGCACATGCTTTCAATAAAAAATCGATTGGGAACTCAAATGATGCTTTATCATTGAATGGCAAATACAAAATTTTCTTTAATACTCAATGTTATAAGATCATCCACCTAACAACAAATAGACTCGTAAAGTTCGCCCATAACCATCCCCTTTACACCACTTTTTACATTGTGGACCTTTTATAAAAATTTGGGCAGAGTCTCCCCATAAATTTAGCTATCCCGAAACAAAAGCACATCACATAATATAAATCCCGGCCAGGGAGTACACAATGCTCAACAGAATATAGAACACGAAGTAAGTTCCCAGCCAGGGAAGACACCACACAATAAGACAACTAAAGTGGGTTTCAACATCCACATAATACACCAATGACTCTCATATCATTAGCAATTCTACCCTTAATTGCATGCATATAGAATGAAAGAGAGGAAGGCTCATGCCTTTATATACAATCCATATACAAGTATAACCGTGCTCACATGCGAGCATCATAAATGTGTATATAACCCTCGGGTGTATATAAGTACCCTATACGATACCGTGCTCCATCAAGCCCTGGAACCACGATCCTGGGAGTAAATCCAATCAACAGCTCGAGCTCAACTCCAAAGCCATCGATGTACCTGTTCGCCTGCCCCAACAGAGACAGCCCCCAACGGGGTGAGCATACCAATACACAAAATCCCATAATCACAATAATGAAATTCATAATTTACAACAAAAGTAAATACTAATGAATTTTAATGATACTCCCTGGATGGCAACGTCCTGATCCGGGATTCCGTGTACTGTCCTTGTTCTCACAATCATCAAACTCATCAAATCTCAAAAATCAGTAAATCAACACATTGATTTAACTCATCGTATGCCTAATTCTCGAATGTCAATATATATGATTCCAAATTCATTATACAGGCAAATATGGATATCTCAATAACAAATACTGATTTCTCAACCTCGCTATCAATCACAGATAGCTCAAATGCCTAGCATTTATTTTACCAATTCTCCATTATACTTAGACATCTCGCATGTCTTATAATGAATATATGATTCCACGATCATTCTCAGGCATCTCAATGCCATACAATAGTCATACACATCCAGTACCCATATACCTTGTAAGAGTTATCCTACTCTAGTGTCACGCACGCTTGTGGCGGCGATATCAAGATTTGGTCGTTCCTTGGCTATATCAAAATATATATATATAACCATACGCACAATTATTCAATGAAATCAAAATACATTATGCATTTCACAAATGCTCTCATATGAAGAAATGATCGTATGTCGCACGTACCTTAAATCTCCGAAGTCCGAGCCAAACCTTGCTCGAGTTCCATGCCCCGAGGAACGATGTGCTAACACGATAAATAATTCACAATTATTTACGAACATGTAACCCATGCTCAAGCACATCCATAACCCTCAAAATATTGTCAACACACGACAATTAACCATTTAAAAGACCCGGGGCAGGGCACATGCAGGGAGGGAAACGAATGAGACATTATCGAAAATTGTTCAAGAACACCCTTCAAATTTTCGAACACTTAACATCACAAATCGAACCCAAACTAAGCACCATAATACATCTAAAACATGTAATAAACGACCCATAACAAGAATCACCACCCCCTGCCAAAACCCCCAAAATTCGAACCTTAGACTCACGAAATTAGGGTAAATTTTCGAACCAAACATCACAAAAATACAGGGAATTACATGAGAAGCATGAAAAAAGGGTAAGGAAGGTTACCCATACGAAGATCGGAAGGAAAATTGCTCAAAATCGAAGAACCCTAGAATTTTGGGCGTCTGCGTTAAACTGGAATTCCGAACGCAAATCGCGATGAAACTTTGAATTTTCGGTGTGGGAAGCTGCGCCTGGACGAGACGAAGCCAACGGCGGGTCGGACGCGCCGAACGGCGGCCGGATGGCGGCGGGCGCAGCGCTTTTACGCGCGGGGGTTGGGGGCGACGGGAAAGCGCCGACGCGAGGAGAGAGAGAGACGGGCTGGAGGAGCTGAAATGAATTTTAAAATTAAAATATCGGGTTCAACTGGTATTTATAGCAAAAATACCCCGAAATACTAATAGCCCCACAAATACATCATGATTCATTAAAAATCATCTGTTTTCAAAAACTCTCTCTCTAACTCCAAAACCCCCTACTGGTGCCCACACAAAGCACCCCAGATCCCGAGTCACACTAAAAACCCAACCCTTATGTTTTTCACCCAAATGAGAATACAATCTCAACCTCGGGATCCAACGATCCCAACTACCCAAATAAACGAGCCCAGAAGGCCCAACACCGCGATTAAACTCCAAATCGCCACATAAAACAACTTTAGGGGTTATTAACACTCCGGGATTAACATCTATAATCCCTGGTCATCACAATATGAAAGGTAAGATAAAGTTGATACGCCAGAAGATGAAAGCTGCCCAGGATAGGCAAGAAGCCTATGCCAATAAGCGACGACGACCGCTGGAATTCCAGTTAGGAGACAGGGTCTTCTTAAAGATCTCGCCCTTCAGGGGCGTGGTTCGTTTTGGGATGCGGGGAAAATTATCTCCGAGGTATGTCGGGCCATATGAAGTATTGCAGCGAATCGGTACATTGGCATATCGTTTGGCTCTACCGCCATCTTTATCTGGCATACACAATGTCTTTCACGTTTCTATGTTACGGAAGTATGAGCCAGACCCGTCTCATGTCTTACAGCCTACTGAAGTTCAGTTAGACTCAGATGTGTCCTACGTAGAACGACCAATCAGAATTCTGGATCGAGAGGATCGCAGACTACGAAGCAAAGTTATACCGATGGTCAAAGTTCAGTGGGATCGTCGGGGTGTCGAGGAGGCTACGTGGGAGACAGAACAGCATATGGTGCAGACTATCCGGAACTATTCTCTGGTATGTTTTATGTTTAGTTTCGATATGATGATGCATGTGGATTTCGAGGACGAAATCTTATAAGTAGGGGAGTAATGTAATACCCCCGAAATGTTTTATGTTATGATTATATGCTACGATGATAATTTACGATGTGTTTAAGGGAGTTGTGGTACTTTTAATTGGGGGTTATATTTATGATGTGATGATATGATTTAGGGGGCATGTTGGGTGTTTTAAAGGATGTATTAATTAAATGAAGTTATAAAATATCGAGTGAGGATATTTTAATACATCGTACTAAATACCGGGACACAATTAAACACCACATGGCACCCCAACCACACCACCCCACCCCCCATAATATCGGCCACCTCACCCCTCCCCCACTTGTTCAACCCCTACCCCCACTTGCTATCAACACATGCCTCCTTCTCCATCCATCACTCCACCTCCAATCAATTCTCCTCCACCTCTTTCTCCCTCTCATTCTCGTCCCTGTAAGCTGCAGAAAAGAGGAGGGTTAGCTTGTGATTTATTGTACAAAAGCTTACCAAAAAGAGGAGGAAAAAGGGGGTAAGACTTGGTACTCTGTTTTGGTTGGGTATGGTTTTGGTGGGATGATTTGTTTTGCATGCTAGAATAGGTTTGGGTGAAACCTTGGTTTGGGTGCTGACATGAAAGTGTTATGTAGCTATTTGCATGTTTGTTTGAACATATTATATGTTTTATGTGATGGATTTCTAGTTATGGAAGTGTATGCTCGAAAATCTGGGCAAAGAGATGCATGCCCTGTTTTCCAGAATTTTTGGATGAGATCTAAGTTTATGATGAGGTTATGATGCATGCTAGCTTAGGTCTTGTAGAACCTTTGATTTAAGTACCTACATGGAAGTTTTATGAAGTTCCTAGCATGTTTGTTTGAGCAAGTATGATGTGTTATGAAGTAGATTTGATGATATGAAATGAGGTCCTCGAAAATCTGGAAAAATCCCGATTTTCAGAGTGCTCGATCGATCGAGATTCTTGTACCGATCGATCGAGCGAGGCAGAAGCTTTTAAGCATGGTTTGAAATTCAGGCGTCGATCGATCGAAGGATTTTTCGATCGATCGGTGAAGCTCCTCGATCGATCGGTAAAATATTTTGATCGATCGATCGAGGCAGAGTGTTTGGGCACTGTTTATGCACAGTTTCTCGATCGATCGAGACCTTGGGGCCGATCGATCGAGAGAGGCAAAATGTTGAAAATAAAATGATGATTTATTTTGTTAAGTTTATGGTATGAGATGATATTGAGGCATGTAATATGGTATTAGTGACCACGAATCACCTTATTTTCTTAATCATCTCCTTACAACATTATTTCTTAAATTATTTCTTATTTCTATATTATTTTATTAAATTTGCCAAACATTTTGTCACTTCTCATCTTAAAAACTTGTACAATTGTTCATTTAATAATCAATGCATGGGCCCCACTCATCTTCAGTCCTCGCAGTCCGATTTGTTTGATGATGCCCTTAAGGGTAGTGTTCTTAGCGGGCATCATCACCATTCATTTGGAATCATTTTTTTAAAAGGTAAAAAAAAGATTTCATTTGGATGGTGGATATTGCTCCTGAGGGCAGCGCCCTTAAGGGCAGCAACAAAGTTTTCTCGCAGTCCCGTCTTGTAAAAAAGGACCAACTTTTTACTATAGACACCGACAACCTTTTCAAATGTCTGCTCTAAAAGTTGACTTTTAGCCCCTCTTCACTTCACACTTCTCCAAAGCATCTTCCAAAACACTCGTCCTTGCAAATTTTCTCAAATTCAAAAATGTTTCTCAAATTCGAATATATTTCTCAAATTCAAAAATGTTAGAAAATATATATTTTTGACTGAATGTAAGTTTAGATTACTTTCTTCAATTTTTTTATTGACCGGAATATTTTATAAAAAAACTTTTAAAAATAATAATAATAAGCCTCACTCCTTTTTTAAATAATAAAAACACATAGTATCACATGAATAATTATATAGACATTTAGCTCAACAAATTTATGCGACCTTGAATATAAAAATATACATAAATATTTATTTATATGGATTGAATTATTTGAGCACTTGATCTAAGACAAGCTCGTGTCTCTCCTTTTGGTAGGACTTTTAGGTCCTGCATTATTGATGAAATTCAATGGGTGCCTAGACAGCTAAACGTGTCCAATGTATCACCATATAGAAATTAGTTCATAGTATTTACATCAATCATGCAATGACCTTATTCCAAATGCTACATCAATTATTGTTCATGTCAGAGCAATTTTCATGAATTTGAAATAGGAATTGATCTGTCGACAACAATATTTGCTTTGACAATATCGTAACGCATTCCAATATTGATTGTTTATGCTTAGAACTTTTGCTAATTAAATTATATTTCCCACCCTTCCTATTTAACCAATATTTCACATTTAGTTTTAGATATTATTTTTATTGTTGTTTCACTTACATAATTTAAAATTTATATTTATGTGAATATAAATGATAAAATATAATTTTTTTACATACTTTGTACATAGCTATCTGCGCAGGAAATTACATTTGTTATTTTAATATACTTCAGTTTTAAATGTATAATATAAATTTCACTATATTTACTTATTCAATGTATTATAAAATTTATTTAATTTAAAAATAGTATACACTCAAAATACATCTTATTAAATATTAATGCTCGTTTTAAGTCATTTAACAATAAAAATTGATTTGGATTATTTCTGGTAAATAGACAAATGGTGATGTCTGAACATATGTTTTTATCTTCCGAAGACATACAAGTTTGAGGGCTAAATTAATAAAATACAATAAAAATTTAAAAAAAATTCATAAAATAACGTTAAAATTTTTTTTTTTACCAAAGTAGAGTGAAACGTGGTCTCGGATCACGTTTCTTAAGAAACGCGGTCCAAGACCACGATTCTTCAACATAATAAAAAAAAAATTTGTATGTTGAAGAAACGTGGTCCGAGACCACGTTTCTTCAACATGCAAAAAAAAAAAAAATTATGTTGAAGAAACGTGGTCCGAGACCACGTTTCTTCAACATGCAAAAAAAAAAAAATTGTATGTTTTCTTCAACATACAAAAAAAAAATACCTCTTAAAAAACGTGGTCCAAGACTATGTTTCTTCAACATACAAAAAAAATAAATTTTGCGCGCGTGTCACCGGGTTACTAGTTCAACTAAGGCATGGAGTGTAAATGAAAGTGAAATTCTCATTGAATGCCTTCTACTTCGGCTGAAAGTCCTTTTAAAGGCACAATAAAAAAAATTATAATTTTTTTAAATAAAAAAATATTGTCATCACCAGTTGGGCCTGCCCGTGACTCTCAGTAACTAAATTATAATTTTATAATTTTTTTATTTAAAAAAAATATAATTTTTTTTATTGTGCCTTTAAAAGGACTTTCAGCCGAAGTAGAAGGCATTCAATGAGAATTTCACTTTCATTTACACTCCATGACTTAGTTGAACTAGTAACCCGGTGACACGCGCGCAAAATTTATTTTTTTTGTATGTTGAAGAAACATGGTCTTGGACCACGTTTTTTAAGAGGTATTTTTTTTTTTTTGTATGTTGAAGAAACGTGGTCTCGGACCACGTTTCTTCAACATACAATTTTTTTTTTTTTGCATGTTGAAGAAACGTGGTCTCGGACCACGTTTCTTCAACATACAATTTTTTTTTTTTTGCATGTTGAAGAAACGTGGTCTCGGACCACGTTTCTTCAACATACAAAATTTTTTTTTATTATGTTGAAGAATCGTTGTCTTGGACCGCGTTTCTTAAGAAACGCGATCCGAGACCACGTTTCACTCTACTTTGGTAAAAAAAAAAAAACTTAAACGTTATTTTATGAATTTTTTTTATTTTTATTGTATTTTATTAATTTAGCCCAAGTTTGAGGGCCAAAAATCAAAGTGCTGTCAAACACCGATATTAAAGAAAATATATTAATTAAACTTTTCCAATTATTATTATTATAATATGACAAAACATATTATTGATTTTACTATAATAGTTAAGATGCAAAATAATAATTGTAGGTTCTGAGAATCAACTAAAATTTATAAAGGGATAATTTTGTCAATTATAATAAATAAATAAAATTACTAATACTTTTTGGAACTCAAACAGTAATATTTTATTCGTCTTTCATTAGCCAAATATTTAATGTAATTCTGACATATAGTGGAGTTCGCTAGACTTTTTTTGTCAGTACAACACCTAGAAATAATATACATGTGGTTTTAAAAATAATAATAATATATATTCAGTATATACTAAAAATATTTATATGTACCAGTTAGTCTCTTTTAATATATATCAATTTAATATTAAAATATAATATATTTTAAATAAAAAAACATAAATACTATACTATCTAAATCTATCATATTGAATTAGTTTATAAATTAGTGTAGTGAAGCTCAAATCAAATATATTAAAATATTCTCAGAATTTACATAGCTGCTGACCAATTTGCACCAACCCCACTACCTCTTTAGTCTTTTTCCACAGCCTTTTTGTATAGGTCTCATATTAAAAAATTGGATATTTATAAATATGAGTTATTGATTCAATATCAAGAATTTTCACTAATGTTAGTTTAATAATTAATGCTAGGCCCACTCATCCTACAATCCTTGTAAAAAAGGATTTTAGACCTTTTCACTTTCACACTTCTCCAAGCAACTTGACCATGTTAATTTTCTTCACTCCACCAATCACTTAAAATTTGAATATTCTAAACTTCAAAAATGTCCAAATATATTTTGACTGAATGTAAGTTTAGATTATTTTCTTCAATATATAATAAATCTGTTATTGACCGGAATATTTTATGCAAATTTTTTTTTTTTTTTATAAAAACACATGGGATCCCATGTGTTTTTTGGGTACAAGGCCTATTTTTTAAAACATTTTTTTGTTTGTGCAATTGACCTTATAAATTCACTCCTTAGTTTTAATATCTTTATTGATATTGTGTAAACATATGTAAAATCACATTTCTCTAATAGTATCCCATGGATTGCATAATATTATCTTTATACAATAAATTATTAAATATATGGTTCTTAGTTCTTACTCGTTGTCAATATTTAGCCAGCCAAATTTCTATTTCTTTTCTCTTATTATTATATCCCATGGATTGTTTATTTTGTCCACTTCTTTACACAAATACACTCTTGCATACAAATTTAATAATTTTTTATCTCGTTTTGGTTTTGGTTCTTTAAGTAATTAAAATTGAGTTTTTGTTATATAATTTGAGTTTTTTTTTTTTTTTTGTAGTCATATTTCGTTATAGTGTAAACGTGGCGCCGAAAAAAATAGCCGTAACATCAAAAAATGTTGATAAGAATCCAATTTTGACTATCTAAAAGATCAAAATCCAAAATAGGTTAACTTAGAGGATTATTTTATCAATTTTTCCCAATTATTCAGAGTTTGAATCGTAGCTAACATCATACAATGTACTCGATAAATTAAACAATCTAGAAATGAAATGTAATCGTGCCAAATCCATGCTCAAAGTATATCGAGATGAAATGATACATGAATACTTATATTTATACATTTAGTTCAACAAATTTATTCGACCATGAAATCTAAAAAACATACATAAATATTTGTGTTTAGCTGGATTGAATTATTTAAACACTTAATCTAACACAAGCTCGTGTCTCCCCTTTGGTAGGACTTTTAGGTCATGCATTATTGATGAAATTCAATGGGTGCATAGACAAATAAACGTGTCCAATGTATCACCTGCATCAATCATTCAATGACCTTATTACAAAAGCATAATATTATTGCTACAACAAATATTGTTTAATGATATTTAAAATAAAAATTGCTCTTGGCAACAATATTTATTATGACAATATCATAATATATTCCAAAAATGATTGTTTCTTCTTAGTACTTTTGCTAAATAAAATATATTTCCACCCTTCCTATTTAACCAATATTTCACCTTTTCCAACATTTTATTTGATACCACATTTAACTTCTTCTTTTTTAGTTTTAGATATTATTTTTATTTTTATTTCACTTACATAATTTAAAATGTATATTTATGTGAATATAATTGATAAAATATCGTTTTTATTCATACTTTGTAAATTGCTATTTGCGCATGTAATTACATTTATAATTTTAATATGTTTCAGCTTTAAATATATAATATAAATTTCACTATTTTACTTATTCAATCTATTGTAAATTTTATTTAATTTAAAAATAGTATACACTCGAAAATCTCATTAATGCTCGTTTAAGACATTTAACAATAAAGATTGATTTGGATTATTTCTGGTAAACAGACATTTGTTGATGTCTGAACATATTTTTTTTATTTTCCAAAGAAATATAACTTAAGGGCCAAAAACAAAATGTTCTCAAACACCATATATTAATTAAATAATAAAATTTCAAATCATTTTATTATAATATGACAAAACCTATAATTGATTTTATTATAATAGTTAAAATGCAAAAGAATAATTGTAGGTTCCGAGAATCATCTGAAGTTTATTAAGGGATAATTTTGTTAATTATAATAAAATAAAATATTACTAATATTTTTTGGAACTCAAACAATAATATTTTATTGGGAGACTTGTTTTAAAATCCATAAATCAAATGTTATGTTTTAAATCAGTCCCTACTAAACATTTTTTTAATTCTGCACACCCTATTACAAAAAGTCTTTATTGTTAACTCCCCAATTAGTTATATTTCCCAATATACCCTTATTTTTCAATCTTTTCATATTTTCTCTCCCCTACTTTTTTTTCTTCTCTCTCTTACATTTATTTTAGAATTTTTACAATACATTATTTTTCATTTCATTTTAAAGTGCCTGATGAAGAAAAATTATATATAATATTATCTCTTTATTTTACATTTATTTAGTGATTGAATTACAATATAAACGTGTGCAAAAATATTTTGAATTTTTTATTTTTATCCATTAAAAAATAGTATCCCCCATAATAAATAGTTTCGAACAAGTCCCATAGGCTTCACAACGGTTGGCGCCCTAGCGCTTACGAAGTGGTGCTAGGGCATTGCACTTGCCCGAAAAAATAAGACAAATTTTCTTCAGGCGTCTTATCTAGTGTCACATTAACTTATCTAGTACCACAAATTATTTTATTTAGTATATAAATTAGCTTATCTAGTACTATAGATTAGCTTATATAGTACCACAAATTAGGTTATATAGTATCACAAATTGTGAATATAGTACCACAAATAAGTTATTTAGTACTACATACTAGTTATATAGTATCACAAATTATCTTTTCTTGTATCGCAGATTAGCTTGTATAGTACCACAATTACGATATTTAGTACCACAAATTATGTAATATAGTACAACAAATTATGTTATTTAGTACCACAAATTAGTTTGTGTAGTACCACACATTAGCTTATATTGTACCACCAATTAGGTTATTTAGTACCACAAAGTACAACATATTATGTGATATTAGCACCAGTGAAGTGGCGCTGAGGCTCCGAGTATTCTGCCTGAAATTTTGGATTTTTTAAATATCATCTTGCTTTCTTTCCTTTGGTTCTTTTGCACCTATTTATCGTCATTAGCTCAATCTCACTTCCACCTTAATTCAAGTAATTTATACGATTAGGTGACATATGTATCAAGTTAGCAATCAAAACGCACCTAATCATTAACAATTGAATGCATTAAAAATTTCGATTTCTAGACAAATCATACCACAAATCAGTATATTCGGTACCACAGAGTAGCTTATATAGTACCACAAATTATTGTATTTAGTACCACAAATCCGTATATTTAGTAATACAGATTAGCTTAGAACGTGAACTATCTATTTCGCATATTATATTCAAATCTATGACATGTGATATACATAGTACCACAAATTATAAATAGTACCACAAATTTGCTTATATAGTACCACAACTTAGCTTATGTAGTACCACATATTAGTATATATAGTACCACAAATTAGCTTATGTTGTACCACAAATTAACTTATATAGTACCACAAATTATGTTATATTATACCGTTTGTATATAACATGTCATAGATTGTATATAACATGTAAACTAGGTACTTCACATTTTAGCTTATTTAGTACCATTTTATCATATATTTAGTATATATTAATGATATATATAACTTGATATGTTTATCAATAGATTTTTATATAACATGTGAAATAGATAGTTCACATCTTAGCTTATATAATACCATTTTATCATACATGTTAGAAAATATTTCTAATTTTTGGTGATAACAAATGTTTACTGCTTAAAGCATCTACTGCATCGAATAAGCCTACTGATGAAAAGAACGTTGATTGACTCTACAAAGGTGTACCGGGTGTAAAGACTAAGAGATATCGTCCACTGGATACTGAAAGTAGAAGATATAATCTACCGGATGCAAAGAGTAAAAGATATCCTCAACCGGATCCAAAGACTAAAAGTTATCATCTATCGGATGCAGAGAATGTACGTCTACTCGAACAAGAGTATCTCATTCCAATGTGCAAATCCGTAGGAGATACCAATAGACGATTAAGAAGATATTAGTTGACCTTAGTCCAGCAGACTAAGTAATTAATGACTAGACATCAGTTGATCTTTTGTCTAGCAGACATACAGTCAAGGAGAAGCCAGTAGATATATAAGGCAACAAGACAAAACATGTACATAATCACTTCGACAAAGGTACAACAGAGCATCGCACTACCATATCAGCGCCACCAATCGCGTCAGATTAAACCAGCCGTTGATTAATGAAACTGGAAAGAAGACAAAATGGATTTGGATGAAAATCAGGAAGCTGATTTTACGCGGTTCTTTCCAATTGAAGAATAGTTTCTGTTGGACGTTTACGTATATAAATACGTCGAAGAGAAGAATGAAAAATGCTCCCAACTCTCAGAAATTCTAAACCAACTTCATTCAAGTTCAAGCAAAACATTAAAAAGGCATATCATATTCTGAAGTTTTGCAGAGCAGCACAAAAGCATCATTGTGATCTTGAAGATCAAAGTCTACTGAGTCCTCTGCTCAAGAACACTTGAAGATCAAAAGTTTTATATTCTGTGTGAGTGTGGTAAAACACATTGTAAACAACTGTGATTGTTGTATTGCTAGGAGTTTAGACAAATCTGTGTGGGTGCCTAAGAAGGTTGTATGATGTAAAGTGTAAACCAAAGTCTTCTAGTGTAACATTCCTGCACGTAGAAGCAATTGTGCTTCGAACTTCCAGAACATATCTTGTGCCATTCACTTTCAGTACTTTATCCTTCTGTTTCTTAATATCTACTGGTCAGTTCTAATCTCACAAGTTCAGTTGACATCTTCCGCACTATTTTTAGTATCTGCTGACTTGCTATCAATTAAGATCATATTGCAGTACTTAACAGTCTGATGTACTTAGAAGAATCAAGAAATTTAGTCTAGTGTTTCATCGCTGACTGCACAAAACCAAAGAAGGATGACCAAAAGAGAGCGTCCAAGGACTACAAGAAGTTTAAGGAAAAGAGAAGATGGTCCAAAAGAGATAGAGATCAGAAAGTACTTGTTGCTGAGGAGAACAAAAGTAAGTGGGCTGATTCAGACTCAGAATTTTAGAAGAATCTTCAAGCTCCTTGAGTGAAAGTGAAGATGAAGGAGTCCATTGTCTTATGGCAAATGATGACAGTGAGGTAACTGATTCTAATATCTCTGAATTCATCTACTGAACTCATTAATGCATTACATAACATGATAAATGAGTATCAATTGTTGTATGAGTCCTTTGAGAATTACAAAACTGAACATACTAGCCCAATCAAACAACGGGATAGTAAACTTGATTGTGAACAATCAAGGGAACTGGAATGCTTAGGGGAAAAGTAAGTTTACTCGAGAAAGAAACTGACGAAGTTAAATATGCACACCAGAAACTTATCAATTTGGTTCTCACATGGAGCACATCAGCCGCTAGAAAAGATGAAATACTAGAATCGATAAGGCTTGCTGGTGATCTTGCCGGCATAGGCTATATCAACAATGACAGTAATACATCTGGCACTCAATCTCAGCTATGTCTGGTGAAGAAAACAATGAACTTTGTTAGATCCAACACAGTATATAAACCAAGTGAATTAGGAATGGAACCTGTTAAGCCAATACTCGTGAAGGAACGGGTCATCACATAAAGGTATTGGTTATCTCAAGCCACTAGAGAAGACTAAACCAATACAGAAGTTCAATCATGGACATAAGTCTGCTGGTCAGGCAACTTGAGAAGCGAAACCTAACTGGTAATATAATTGTATGCCTGTCCAGAAGAGATATAAGTTTTCCAATAGGAATCAAAAACCAAAACAACATGCATACACTCAATATCACACGCAACACCCTAGAACACCATCACCATTTATTGCACACACATTTCAGGACTGTATTTTAGAGCCAGAAGTCCCTGAAGCAAAAATATAGGTACCTGCTGGTTCATAAGAGCTGAACCCCGCTGACGATGACGCTAATGTATATACCCCTACTGCATTAGATATCACAAATACCAATGATGAATCAATATAGTCTATTGAGCTTCCAATTCAAATACCTACCGACGAAGTAAAAAATCCTCTTGGACCTCCGCTCCGGTGGAAGAAGAATCATCCACCTGAGTAGGTCATAGGTAACCCTATTGCTCCTCTACGCACCAGAGGATATATGATTAATGAATTTCTTCATGTTGTGTTCATCTCTCATATAGAACCCAAAAAGATAGATGAATTTTAGATCCAGGCTGGGTAGAAGCTATGCAATAAGAACTTAATCAATTTGAGAGAAATAAAGTATGGCACTTAGTACCACGTCAACCGCATCACACTATCTGTAAGGACCCTAATCCTTAAGTGCGGAAATAAGGCATAATAGAGCTATCGCAATAATCAGAGTGAGAAATAACGTGTTGAGTTTATGAGCTTAAGCGTTACATGCCAAAAATGAGGACTACAAAAGAATGGATTAATTACATTCCCCATCTAACGAATGTTGTCCACTAGTTTTACACTACTCCTAGAGTAGATACTAGGCAAAAAAATATAATCCTGTCCTTCAATTTCCAAAAGCATCCTCAAGCTCACTGTCTCAACCCGTCTAGCCCTTCTATCATGCCACACGTGTACCTACAAGGACAACCCCCAAACATGAGCAATAATAATCATTCATATTCAACACAATATGAAGATAAAGCGTAAATGCATAATCAATATAAAACACTTCCTGTTTTCCCATGCATTTCAAACGCTTCCCGTTTGGTTGTCCCTGTACCATAACTCATGAGTATAATCAACAGATTATTTTTAATGGCCAAAACATGTCATTACATCATATACCATCTCAACTGTACCACATATTGGTCACCATTCCCTAGTCTGTCCATCACAGTGTATTTTAATGCCCCTCGCTTATATTCATATGGGCGGCATAGGATAACATCGCTACAATGGACATGCGGCGCTCCCACCCCTCGCTTCACAGAGAGCGACAAATACCCTTTCCTCGCCCCATATGACAACCACGCTCAAATGTGACATGCGGCGCTCCCACCCCTCGCTTCACATTTAGCGGAACCAATACAAAAAGCGGCAAGCATTAAAATCATCAAAGGATGACCACGACTCATGGGATGTGCATCCAATAATCATAATATGCACCTATCATCAATATGCATAAATTACCATGTATATGCATCCACAATGCAATACGTCATATGGCATAAATCAACATGTATATGCATCCACAATGCAATACCACATATATACTCGCATCCACAATGCATAAACAATGAGTATATAAAATACATGTTACCGTTGGGTGCCCGTACGTCCACTACGTACCTTTCCAAAATGCAGGATATGGTAGGACTTCAATGCCTTGGCTGTGTTGCCACCTGGGTTGGTTCTACATATTCACAAATACCAATATTAGAACCCAATAGTAGTCCAATACCAAAAATCCCACAAAAAAATCCAAAAATACAAAATTTTGGTCTTCGCGATCGATCGCCCATCACGGCGATCGATCGCCAAACCCTACTGCCCGAGTACCAAATTTTTGCACCCTTCGGCGATCGATCGCCACCCCTGGCGCGATCGATCGCCAGACCCGCCGATCGATCGCCCAAGAGTGGCGATCGATCGCCAAAGGCTTGAAAAGCCCACTGCCTGGGCGCGATCGATCGCCTGGAATGGGCGATCGATCGCCATCCCCTGTAACCCGAAAATCCTCCATTTTTGCACCTCTAAACCATTCCAACCCATTCCAACTCTTAACCAACAAACCAACAACTCAAATAACAACATAAACTTCCACAATACACCTTAAAACAACCATAAATCCACCCATTAACCAAATCTACAACAACCCTCACAAACCCATTTCAAAATCATAAAAAATCAAACCAAACTCAAACAAAACCTTACAAAACTAAAGCATGAGGTACCCATACCTCTTGGGGATCTCAAATCACCCAAAATGCTCCACAAATCAAGCTTTTTGAAAGGTTCCTCTTCCACCCAAGGCTTGAGCTCGAAAATTTGGAGGGGAAGGGTTTGTGGATTTGATTTGGTAAAGTGAAATAAGAGTGGATGGGGTGGGGTTGGGTATAAAAGGTGGGTTTTAATTAAAATGCATACCAACAATTTCATGGTGCATAAAACACCCCCAACATGATATTTGTCAAAGCATTTACTCATAATGCACCAAATATCAATTAAATACATGATTTCTAATCAATTGCTACCAAAGGCAAATAAATCATGCTTCCAATAATATTTACCCAACATGCACCACATGCACCCTAAAATGCAATCCCGGGTCACCCCTATCCACATGACCATGCATTTCCATAAGGTAAATAAATCCCAAAACATAATCAATTACCACATAATTAATCATGTAAACACAATTAAAGCCAATTAGCAATTAACCATTTCGGGGACGTCACAATACTCCCCTACTTATAAGATTTCGTCCTCGAAATCACATGCACTTACCCCAACAGAAACTAAACATAAACTCATACCAGAGAATAGTTCCGGGTAGTGCTGCACCATATGCTGCTCCGTCTCCCACGTAGCCTCCTCGACACCCCTGCGATCCCACTGAACTTTGATCATCGGTATCACTTTGTTCCGAAGTCTACGGTCTGCTCTGTCCAGAATTCTAACAGGCCGTTCCACATAAGATACATCTGACTCTAACTGAACTTCGGAAGGATGTAACACGTGAGACGGATCCGGTTCATACTTTCGCAGCATCGATACATGAAACACATCATGTATACCAGATAAAGAAGGCGGCAAAGCCAGTCGGTAAGCCAATGTGCCAATGCGCTGCAAAATCTCGTACGGTCCTACAAACCTCGGAGACAGTTTCCCGCGCATCCCAAACCGCACAACGCCTCTGAAAGGCGAGATCTTCAAAAAGACCTTATCTCCCAACTGAAACTCTAACGGTCTCCGCCGTTTATTCGCATAAGCTGCCTGTCTGTCTTGGGCCGCTTTCATTTTCTGCCTTATAATCTTTATCTTCTCTTCCATTTCCCGGATCAACTCAGGCCCTCCGACTGATCTACTGTCCAAATCATCCCAACACAAGGGCGATCTACATCTTCTGCCATAAAGAGCTTCATACGGAGCCATCTGAATACTTGCCTGGTAGCTATTGTTATAAGAAAACTCTACCAGAGGCACTGAATCCTGCCAAGAAGCATCGAACTCCAATACACAAGCTCTCAACATGTCCTCGAGCGTCTGAATAGTGCGCTCGGTCTGGCCATCCGTCTGAGGATGATAAGCAGTGCTCAATCTGACCTCAGTTCCCAAAGCTGACTGAAGGCCTTCCCAGAAATGAGATGTGAATCGCGGATCCCGATCTGACACAATGGAAACGGGGATCCCATGCAATCTCACCACATCTCTAATATACAACTGCGCCATCCTCAAAAATGTGAAAGTCATGCTATAGGGGATAAAGTGGGCTACCTTAGTCAATCTGTCCACAATCACCCAAATAGCATCGAAGCCTGAAGCACTCCTCGGCAAATGAGTCACGAAGTCCATGGAAATGTGCTCCCACTTCCACTTCGGTATCTCCAAGCTCCTCAATTCGCCGCCAGGTCTCTGCCTCTCTGCCTTAACCTGTTGGCAGATCAGACACCTCTTCACAAAAGTGACGACATCAGACTTCATTCGCTTCCACCAAAACTGACCACGCAGATCTCTGTACATCTTCTTCCCGCCTGGGTGGATGCTAAGTCTGCTACTGTGAGCTCGCTCCAAGATTTCCTTACGCAACTCCGGCGTACTCGGAACTACCCAGCGGTTACCCAATCTCAAAGATCCGTCGTCTGCCACTCTGAACTTCGTCGGCTGACCAAGATGCACTATAGACAACCATCTCTGAACCTCAGCATCTGATCTCTGAGCTCTCCTGATGTTCTCATAAATATCTGGCTCAGCTAATAAGGTAGAGACATACACTGGCGATGCATCAATGTCGAAGTCATAGCCCAGATGGCAATAGGAGGTCATCATAGCCGACAAATGAATGACGTCCTCAGCAGAACTCCTCACTTTCCGGCTCAAAGCGTGTGCTGTCAAATTGGCTTTCCCCGGATGGTACTCTATCTCGCAATCATAGTCCTTGAGTAGGTCCATCCATCTCCTCTGCCTCATGTTCAGCTATGCCTGAGTGAATAAAAACTTGAGGCTCTTGTGGTCCGTATAGATGGTAAACGACGTACCATACAAATAATGCCTCCAGATCTTCAGGGCGAAGATGATAGCCGCCAATTCCAAGTCATGAACTGGATATCTGGTCTCATGCGGCTTCAACTGCCTCGATGCATAAGCTACCACATGCTTATCTTGCATCAGAACACACCCAAGGCCCTGAAGCGATGCATCAGTATACAACACAAATCTGGAGTTCTCCGTAGGAATCACTAATACTGGCGCCGTCGTCAACCGGTGCTTCAACTCCTGGAAGCTCTCCTCACAAGCTTCTGACCAAAAGAAAGGCACACCCTTCTGAGTCAACTGAGTCAGCGGCTTGGCAATCTTCGAAAAGCCCGCGACGAAGCGCCGATAATACCCGGCCAAACCAAGGAAACTCCGGATCTCAGGTACAGAAGTGGGGGCAGCCCACTCCATCACAGCCTCAATCTTCTTCGGGTCCACTGATATCCCGCTGCTCGAAATGACATGCCCCAGAAACACTACACTGCTCAGCCAAAACTCGCATTTACTGAGCTTAGCATACAACTGATGTTCTCTGAGAATCTGAAGCACTGTCCTCAAGTGTTTCACATGATCTTCCTCACTCCGGGAGTAGATAAGAATGTCGTCAATAAACACGATGACGAACTGATCAAGATACGGCTGAAACACTCTGTTCATCAGACTCATAAAGACGGCCGGGGCGTTCGTCACACCGAACGGCATTACTAAGAACTCATAATGCCCGTATCGAGTCCGGAACGCTGTCTTCTGCACATCTTCCTCTCTGACCCAAATCTGATGATACCCGGATCTCAAATCAATCTTGCTATACACCCTGGTACCTTGCAACTGATCAAACAAGTCGTCTATCCTTGGGAGAGGATACTTGTTCTTCACTGTAGCCTTGTTCAGCTGCCGATAATCGATGCACAACCGCATCGAACCGTCCTTCTTCTTCACAAAGAGAACTGGTGCGCCCCATGGCGACACGCTCGGGCGTATATAACCCTTGTCAAGGAGATCCTGCAACTGCTCTTTCAACTCTCTCAACTCTGCCGGTGCCATCCTATAAGGTGCACGAGAGATAACGGATGTCCCTGGCAACAACTCGATCCCAAATTCAACTTCCCTGGCCGGTGGAAATCCTGGGATCTCTTCTGGAAATACATCAGCAAATTCTGCCACAACTGGTACATCCTCAACTCTCAGTTCTTTACTCTTTCCAGACGTGTCCACGGCATAAATAAGATAGCCCGTGTGCCCACGTTCCAACAGCTGAGACATCTTGATCGCTGAAATCAACGGAATCTTCGCACGAGACCCGTTGCCAAAGAAAGTCCACTGACTGCCCAACTCAGGTCTGAACTTCACTGTTCTCTGCCGGCAATCTACCACTGCCTGATATTTGTTCAGAACATCAATACCCAAGATGCAGTCGAAGTCTGACATACCCAGCACAATCAAGTCTGATCTCAACTCGTTGCCCTCAAAATAAATGAGGCAGTCTGCCATAAACTGATCAGCAACAACATTTCTTCCAGTGGGTGTCGAGACCAATAGAGGCGTGGGCAAAGAAGACGTGCGCATATGGTGTCTTTCCACAAATCCCACAGACACAAAAGAATGGGAGTCACCTGTATCTATCAAAACAAAAGCAGGGTACGTAAATAAATGGCACGTACCGGCAATCACCTCCTCCGGGGCTGCCTGAGCCTGCTCTCTGGTCAGTGCGTATACCTGTCCCTAGGGTGGTCCCACTGTCTGACCTCCCGACGGACGAGGCCCAAACTGCTGCCTCTGCTGCACTGTCCTGTCCTCAAACCTTGGCCTGCTGCCCTGATACTCTGACTGGCCTCCCCTGGTGGGACAATACCGAGCAATGTGGCCCATCTTGCCACAGACATAACATGCAGGACACTTGTTTGAAGAATGTGGCCCTCCACAATTGTTGCACCTCGGCTCTCCCGGCCTATCCCCCTGTGAAGATCCTCGACTGGCGGACCAATTCCCCTTCTTGCCATCCTGTTTCTGGCCAAAGTATTTCTTTCCACCATACCGCGAAGATGAAGAGGCACCACGGGGTTTAAATGGCTCACCCCGAGGCCTCAAACTGTCACTAGTCTGCCTCTGTTGCGGTACCGGTGGTGGCATGGCATAAGCTCCCACTCCTAGCTCAGCAAGTTCCGCTCTTGTGAGAGCATCATCAAAAGAAGTTGGGTTATTGATGATAACCCGGTCATAGAGCTCCGGTCGCAGTCATTTCATGAAATTTCTCATCTTGGCACGTCCATCAGAGGCAATATGGGGGACATACCTAAGTAGTGATGAGTACTGTGTGGCATAGTCTGCCACTGTCATGTTCCCCTGCCTCAGACTTGTAAATTCATCCTCCTTTGTCTGTCTTGCTGCTGCGGAGAAGTATCGGTTCAAGAACCTGGTCTTGAAGAGCGTCCAGTCAATCACAGCACCCAGTGCTCTCATTTCCATTACTGTGCTCCTCCACCACATCAGAGGTTTCTTGGCTAATTGAAACTCCGCTAGCCTCAGCCAAGCCGTCACAGCACAAGGAGCCGATACAAAGATCTGCTCAAGTCTTTCTAACCACTCTTCAGCCTCTTCTCCGGACTCTGTCCCCTCAAACCGGGGCGGATGATAAGACAGAAACTGCGTCAAGCTAATCTCACCCGGTAGCAATAACTGAACTATTGGTTCCATCCCGACAGCCGGTGGAGGTAGAGGATTAGCCTATCCAATACTCGCATTTACACTCCCAACATCTCCGACTTCCTCATTAGCAGCCATGCTGTAACACAAATGTTAACAACAATCCAAAGCAATATATATATCATGTCGTTAGATAACAGGAGTGATATAAGCATGTTAGTATAACCAAATATACACCAATATGCACCACATGCATAAACATGCTTCAAATGTAAGCACCTAGCCAAATATGCTAAGGCTACCCTTCACTCGTTCCCGGGTTCTCTAACCACTGCTCTGATACCACTAATGTAAGGACCCTAATCCTTAAGTGCGGAAATAAGGCATAATAGAGCTATCGCAATAATCAGAGTGAGAAATAACGTGTTGAGTTTATGAGCTTAAGCGTTACATGCCAAAAATGAGGACTACAAAAGAATGGATTAATTACATTCCCCATCTAACGAATGTTGTCCACTAGTTTTACACTACTCCTAGAGTAGATACTAGGCAAAAAAATATAATCCTGTCCTTCAATTTCCAAAAGCATCCTCAAGCTCACTGTCTCAACCCGTCTAGCCCTTCTATCATGCCACACGTGTACCTACAAGGACAACCCCCAAACATGAGCAATAATAATCATTCATATTCAACACAATATGAAGATAAAGCGTAAATGCATAATCAATATAAAACACTTCCTGTTTTCCCATGCATTTCAAACGCTTCCCGTTTGGTTGTCCCTGTACCATAACTCATGAGTATAATCAACAGATTATTTTTAATGGCCAAAACATGTCATTACATCATATACCATCTCAACTGTACCACATATTGGTCACCATTCCCTAGTCTGTCCATCACAGTGTATTTTAATGCCCCTCGCTTATATTCATATGGGCGGCATAGGATAACCTCGCTACAATGGACATGCGGCGCTCCCACCCCTCGCTTCACAGAGAGCGACAAATACCCTTTCCTCGCCCCATATGACAACCACGCTCAAATGTGACATGCGGCGCTCCCACCCCTCGCTTCACATTTAGCGGAACCAATACAAAAAGCGGCAAGCATTAAAATCATCAAAGGATGACCACGACTCATGGGATGTGCATCCAATAATCATAATATGCACCTATCATCAATATGCATAAATTACCATGTATATGCATCCACAATGCAATACGTCATATGGCATAAATCAACATGTATATGCATCCACAATGCAATACCACATATATACTCGCATCCACAATGCATAAACAATGAGTATATAAAATACATGTTACCGTTGGGTGCCCGTACGTCCACTACGTACCTTTCCAAAATGCAGGATATGGTAGGACTTCAATGCCTTGGCTGTGTTGCCACCTGGGTTGGTTCTACATATTCACAAATACCAATATTAGAACCCAATAGTAGTCCAATACCAAAAATCCCACAAAAAAATCCAAAAATACAAAATTTTGGTCTTCGCGATCGATCGCCCATCACGGCGATCGATCGCCAAACCCTACTGCCCGAGTACCAAATTTTTGCACCCTTCGGCGATCGATCGCCACCCCTGGCGCGATCGATCGCCAGACCCGCCGATCGATCGCCCAAGAGTGGCGATCGATCGCCAAAGGCTTGAAAAGCCCACTGCCTGGGCGCGATCGATCGCCTGGAATGGGCGATCGATCGCCATCCCCTGTAACCCGAAAATCCTCCATTTTTGCACCTCTAAACCATTCCAACCCATTCCAACTCTTAACCAACAAACCAACAACTCAAATAACAACATAAACTTCCACAATACACCTTAAAACAACCATAAATCCACCCATTAACCAAATCTACAACAACCCTCACAAACCCATTTCAAAATCATAAAAAATCAAACCAAACTCAAACAAAACCTTACAAAACTAAAGCATGAGGTACCCATACCTCTTGGGGATCTCAAATCACCCAAAATGCTCCACAAATCAAGCTTTTTGAAAGGTTCCTCTTCCACCCAAGGCTTGAGCTCGAAAATTTGGAGGGGAAGGGTTTGTGGATTTGATTTGGTAAAGTGAAATAAGAGTGGATGGGGTGGGGTTGGGTATAAAAGGTGGGTTTTAATTAAAATGCATACCAACAATTTCATGGTGCATAAAACACCCCCAACATGATATTTGTCAAAGCATTTACTCATAATGCACCAAATATCAATTAAATACATGATTTCTAATCAATTGCTACCAAAGGCAAATAAATCATGCTTCCAATAATATTTACCCAACATGCACCACATGCACCCTAAAATGCAATCCCGGGTCACCCCTATCCACATGACCATGCATTTCCATAAGGTAAATAAATCCCAAAACATAATCAATTACCACATAATTAATCATGTAAACACAATTAAAGCCAATTAGCAATTAACCATTTCGGGGACGTCACACTATCATAGATACCAAATGAATATTCAGAAATAAACTAGACGAGAATGGTATTGTAATCAGAAATAAAGCAAGATTAGTTGCACAGGGATACATACAGGAAGAAGACATCGGTTTCGATAAAACTTTTGCCCATGTAGCTCGATTAGAAGCCATTCACATATTTCTTGCATTTGCTGCATTCAAAGACTTTAAAGTTTATTAGATGGACGTTAAGAGTGCTTTTCTTAATGGCAAACTCCAGGACGAAGTTTATGTTGAACAGCCTCCTGGGTTTGAAAGCCATCAACAGTCTTCCTCTATTTATAAACTGGACAAAGCTTTGGTCTGAAACAACCGCCCCGAGCATGGTAGGAAACTCTAGCAAAGTATTTGACTGAGCACAACTTTACCATTGGCACGGTGGATAAGACCCTTTTTAAATTCACAAATGGTGACAATATATGTTGATGATATTATTTTTGGTAGTACAAACCAAAAACTTTGCGAAAGATTTTCCAAAATCATGCAGGATCAGTTCGAGATGAGCATGATGGGAGAGTTATCATTTTTTTCTAGGATTGCAAGTCAAGTAGTCTGCTGAAGGAATTCTGATCAACCAGTCGAAGTACACCAAAGAGATGTTAAAGAAGTACGGAATGAGCACTAGTTCAGTAGCAGCCACTCCCATGAGCTCGTCTGCTAAAGTAGATTTGGATGAAGCAAGCATACCAGTAGAAGTAACAATGTATCGTGATATTATCGAATCTTTACTTTATCTGACAGTCAGCAGACCTGACATCATGTTTGTTGTATGTATCTGTGCTCGCTTCCAAGCTAATCCTAAGCAATCGCATCAGGCTGATGTTAAGAGGATTCTTTAGTATCTAAAAGGAACTGAGAATGTTGGCCTCTGGTATCCCAAGGATTCAACGTTTAACTTAGTTGGATATTCAGATGCTGACTATGCCGGATGCAAAATTGATAGGAAGAGTACCAGTGGATACTGTCAATTCCTAGGAGATAGATTGATATCATGGGGTTGCAAGAAGCAGACATCCATCACAACGTCTACTGCAGAGGCATAATACCTTGCTGCTGGAAGCTGTTGTGCTCAACTACTCTGGATTCAACAGCAACTAAGAGATTATGAGGCACCAATTTTTTGCGATAATATGTCTGTCATAGCTATCACATATAATCCAGTTCTTCATTCTCGGACCAAGCATATTGATATTCGTCATTATTTTGTTTGAGATCATGTAATAAGAAGTAGATTCAGTTGGAGTACATATCTACAGAACAACAAGCATCAGATATCTTCACAAAACCCCTACCGTACGCTAAGTTTTACTACTTTTACAATATAGTTGGTTTAATTGATGTAACTAAGTGATCTTAATTGTTTAATTTCTCCTATATGCTCAATTAAGGGGGAATTATATTTTAGATATTTCATGAATTTAGGGGGAATATTATTTGAGGGGGAATTTGTGTGTTTTTCGAAAGTCCACTGATGCTCATTTGGTAAAACAATTGTCTGCTGCAATAGAAGCTACTTCACCAGTAGACTCTACATACCACTGGACATTGATAAGTGTGATTTTTACACTTATTTTGAGGATTTTATGTGTGTTTTATTACGATTCCTAGACGATATTATGTCCTTTTGTGTTGTCTTTGTGCGTCTCAGGAATAAATGTGTAAGTGCATAAAAGTGAAGGATTTGAGCTAATTAACGATGAAAAGGACCAAATCGAGCTAACATGTCAAGGGAAGGACATAGATTTCATGCTTGGATGAATTTAAGGAGACCGATCATGAAGAGTTACACAAGTTTGAAATTGAAGAAGAAAAAATATTCACCCATCGATTGATGAGATATTTCTTACCGCAAGCGTACGGTGTCATGTTTTAGTATAAAAAGATGTCGAACCCACAGAGATTGATTATAAAGCTATATCTAAGTACTGAATCAAAATAATCTTCGCTTTATCTAGATAATCGAACGGTGAGATGTTTTATGCAGATTAATAAAAATCAAGTAAACAACCAAAGATAAAAATTGAGTTGGAAAAATCAATTAGAGACGAATCTAGGAGTTCGATTTCACTTATTCATCCACTGCACTTATCATTCATTGATATCAATATTATGGATTTTCCTAGTTTACTAGCCGAGAATTCTTATTTATTTTCTACTCCATCTCTCGAGTGCTAAGCAGAATAATCATCTAACATCAATCTTGATATCTCTATCTAAGATTAAATATCATAAAATTGAAATTACACAGTAATTCCTTGAACGACTTCTATGGAGTTATATGTCTCTCGAACTCTATAAACTTCCACGATATGAATATCTTCTATCCTTCTTGAATAGATTATTAACATATGATTGTTGTAAGTATTGTAAATTGTAAGCATAAATCATTTTATATAAAAATGGTATTCTTTCTTAAATGTTTAGCTTGATTACCACTTGTAATATGCTTATTTATCTAACATAATTTGCTGCTTCCCACTATTACCTTTTTTAAGTCTTAACAAGTATTTGTTGTTCAATGTTAAAAAAGGGAGAAATTGTTGGGAAAACATTTCTATGTTTTGGTGATAATAAACATCTACTGCTTGAAGCGTCTACTGCATCGAAGAAGCCTGCTGATGAAAAGAACGTTGACTAACTCTACAAAGTTCTACTGGGTGTAAAGACTAAGAGATATCATCCACCGGTTACTAAAAGTAGAAGATATCATCTACAGGTTGCAAAGAGTAAAAGATATCATCTACGGGTCCAAAGACTAAAAGTTATCATCTATCGGGTACAGAGAATGAACGTCTACTGGAACAAGAGTATCTCAGTCCAATGTGCAAATCCGTAGGAGATACCAGCAGACGATTAAGAAGACATTAGTTGACCTTAGTCGAGCAAACTAAGTAACTAATGACTGTCCGGCAGACGATGGAAAAGACATCAGTTGATCTTCTGTCCAGCACACATACAGTCAAGGAGAAGCCAGCAGACATATAAGGTAACAAGACAAAACACGTAGAGACTCACTTTGACAAAGGTACAATAGAGCGCCACACTGCCATATCAGCGCCACCAATCGCGTCAGATTAAACTAGCCGTTGATTAACGAAATAGGAAAGAATACAGAAAGGATTTGGAAGAAAATCAGGAAGCTGGTTTTACGCGGTTCTTTCCAATTGAAGAATAGTTGTCGTTAGACTTTTACGTCTATAAATACGTCGAAGAGAAGAATGAAGAATGCTCTCAACTCTCAGAAATTCTAAACCAACTTCATTCGAGTTCAAGTAAAACATTAAAAACGCATACAACAATATTCTGAAGTTTTGCAGAGCAGCACAAAAGCATAATTATGATCTTTAAGATCAAAGTCTACTGACTCTGCTGCTCAAGAACACTCGAAGATCAACAGTTTTATATTCTGTGTGAGTGTTGTAAAAACACATTGTAAACAATTGTGATTGTTGTATTGCTAGGAGTTTAGGCAAATCTGTGTGGGTGCCTAAGAAGGTTGTATGTTGTAAAGTGTAAACCAAAGTCTTCTAGTGTAACCTTCCTGCAAAGGAAGAAGGGGAGACGTATAAGCGTTTGTGCTTCGAACTTCCAGAACATATATTGTGTCATTTACTTTCAGTACTTTATACTTCTGTTTCTTAATATCTACCGGTTAGTTGTAATCTCACAAGTCCAGTAGATCTTCCGTACTATTTTTAGTGTCTGCTGACTTGCTATTATTTGAGATCCTACTGCAGTATTTACATTCTCTTGTACTTAGAAGAATCGAGAAATTGAGTCTAGTGTTTATTCAATCCCCCATCCTAAACACTACTCCGCCCTCCGGGCTTTCCTCTGACCACGAGTGGTATTTAGTATATAGTAATGATGTATATAACTTGATATGTTTACAAATATATTTGTATATTACATGTCATAGATTTGTATGTAACATGTGAAATAAATAACTCATATCTTAGCTTGTTTAGTACTACTATATCATACATTTAATATATGGTAATGATATATACAACTTGATATGTTTACAAATAGATTTATATATAATATATCTTAGATTTGAATATAATATGTGAGATAACAAAGTACCACGTTCCAGTGTAAATGGTACCACAATTTTTCTTAAATAGTACAACATTTACATATTGATCATAATAGTTTATATAGTGCCATAAATCAGTATATTTATTACCACATAGTAGCTTATATAGTACTACAAATTATGTTATTTAGTACAAAAAATATGTTATATAGTACCACAAATCAATATATTTAGTACCACATATTAATTTATATAGTATCACATAATAACTTATATAGTACCACAATATATGTTATTTAGTACAAAAATATGTTATTTAATACCACAAATCAATATAGTTAGTACCACATATTAGCTTATATAGTACCACAAATCAATATATTTGGGACCACAAATTAATATATTGAGGACCACAAATCAATTTTATCCAGTATCATGAATGTATATATGTAATACCACAAATTATGTAAAGAAAAACTAATCGGATCTTCGCTTGGAGGCCGTCAATCCTATCTTCGAGTTGATCTTCGTAGCCATAAATTACCTAGGTAGTTGAAAATAAAAAAAAATGTTTGAATAAGGAATGCAGAGTTTACAAATGTTAAGCATAGACTGAACTTTAACAAAACATTGAGTTTTGAGATTTTTCACAAGGTCTCCCATAATCCTCCGAGTAATAACATGTTTCACTTTATAAATTTTTTTTTAAAAAAATCAATATTAGATAACGAAATATTAAATTAACAAATGAAGAATCTGGGCGATCCACAAGGTTTGCTTTAAAAAATTTGGAATCGGGTTTACCCAATTAATTTAAAAGATATTTCCATTTTATTATATATATATATATATATATATATATATATATATATATATATTCAAGATAGATTTTAGTCACTAAAATTATATCAATTAACTAATATTCATTTTGGAAAAATCTATTTTCAATGCATATCAACACAAAATTACTTGGCATATGATTATAAACAATTTAAAGAATAATTTTGGTACTTTTAAGAAGAAGATAATCAAAATAAAATTATAAAATACATGGGAAATTGGTACCTATCACATTTATTTGTGATACTATTAATTTTGAGATGTGGTACAATAATCACTATGATTACTTAGTATTGTAAAATAATTTACATCATAATAAACACTTTTATATGGTACTATTTAACCTAATATGTGGGAGTTACATCCTCATAAATCAATTTGTAATAATATACAACAAAATATATGGTGTGATACTAAATGTACGGGAACGTGACACCTCTTATATACTTTGTGGTACTATTAACACTGCTATATGGTACTATTAACACTGAGACCTAGTACTATAAGCACCTACGATTACTTAGTTTCGTAAAAATAACTTGCATAATAATAAACACTTTTATTTGATACTATTTAACCTAAGATGTGGTAGTTGCATCCTTATAAATCAATTTGTAATAATATACAACAAAATACATGGTGTGGTACTAAATGTATGAGAATGTGATACCTCTTATATACATTTGTGGTACTATTAACACTGATATATGATATTATTTACATTGAGATGTAGTACTACAATCAATATGATTACTTAGTCTTGTAAAATAACTTGCTTCATAATAACACTTTTATTTGATACTATTTAACTTAAGATGTGGTAGTACATCCTTATAAATCAATTTATAATAATATAAAACAAAATATATGGTGTTGTACTAAATGTATGGGAACATGTCACATCTTATATACATTTGTGGTATTACTAACACTTGTATGTGGTACTATTTACATTGATATGTGGTACTAGAATCACTACGATTACTTAGTATCGTAAAATAACTTGCATCGTAATAAACATTTTTTATTTGGTAATATTTAACCTAAGATGTGGTAGTTACATCATCATAAATAAATTTGTAATCATATCCAACAAAATATATACTCTGTTACTAAATGCATGGGAATATGATACAAATCATATAATTATGGTACTATTAACAGTGAGATATTATACTATTAACATTGAGATATGATACTACAATTACTTAGTACTATAAAATAATTTGCATCATAATAAACACTTTTATTTGGTACTATTAAACCTAAGATGTGGTAGTCACATCCCCATAAATCAATTTGTAATAATATACAACAAAATATATGATGTGGTACTAAATGTATGGGAACGTGATACCTCTTATGTACATTTGTGGTACAATTAACACTGATATATGTTATTATCAACATTGAGATGATGCACTATAATCACTATGATTACTTAATATTGGAAACTTACTTGCATCATAATAAACACTTGTATTTGATACTATTTAACTTAAGATGTGATAGTTACATCCTCATAAACCAAATTGTAATAATATACAACAAAAAAATATATGGTGTGATACTAAATGTACGGGAACGTGGTAACTCTTACATACATCTGTGATACTATTTTCACTGAGATGTGACACTATTTACATTGAGATGTGGTACTATAATCACTATGATTATTTAGTATTGTAAAATAACGTCTATCATAATAAACATTTTTATTTGTACTATTGAACCTAAGATGTGGTTGTTATATCATCATAAATCAATTTGTAATCATATCCAGCAAAATATATAGTGTGAAGTATAAATAAAATTTCAATACATTAGATAAACATTTCAATCTTTAAAAAAAATTAATAAGGAGTACTATGCATTTATTATTATATTATCACATGTTGTGGACAAAATATTATATCTTATGATAAAAAGATGACAAAGTGTGGTCAATTTGTAATATCAAATACCGAAAAATTCGCACTCTCAAAATTTTAATTACATCAATGTGAAATTACTCAAATTTTACATAACAAGGCCAACATAAATGTCATATGTTTTTTAAAGTAATATTTATGCAAAAAATATAGTAGAGAAAAAAATACATTACAATAATATATTTTGATGATCCACAATTATTTTTTATTATTTAAATTAATGATATTAATACAAAATAAAATTATTTGTAACAGAATACTAAAATAATAAAAAATAATAATATTATTGATAATATTAATATTAATAAATAATATTAAATATAATAATGATAATAATAATAGTGATATTAGTAATGTCAAAGATATTAATAATAACATTTTATTTGGTGAAAGTCTCTCTTTTTGTGTTTGTAAAGGGGTATATTTTGGATAATTCTTTTGGTTAAGGAGATTAAAACAAGTTATTTGTAACCTACGACTCACGGACACTGACACAGCGATACTGTCACGACACGGACACAGCGACAAGGATTTTTAAAATTTTCAAGATACGACCGCTGTGACACGCCTATATATATATATATATATATACATATATATAGTAACTAAGGAGTGCAGCACAACTTAAACAATCGCTTTGTGGATTTGTGACCAAGTCTCCCAATATTTAATGTCCAATAAATATTTCTGACATGCAGTGGAGTTCGCTAGAAGTTTTTTGTCAGTTTTTGGTGCAAAAATTTTCAACACCTACAAATAATATGTATGTAATTTTTTTTTTAAAAATAATATATAGTATTGATTTATGTCTTATTTATAAATCAATATATTATAAAATATAATAGTTTTTAAATAATATATACATAAACTAATATATCAATTATTTTAAATTATTATAAATCAAGTCTCAAACCAAATATATTAAATAAAACATTTTCACAATAAACTAGACATGACCACGGTTTGTGAACCGCCGGTTGACGGTTCGGAACCGCCGGTTCGACGGTTCAAAAGAGCTCGACCCTTAACCTTAACCTTCGTAGACGGTTACGGTTACGGTTCGTGAACCGCCGGTTACGGTTACGGTTAACCACCGGTTACGGTTACGGTTCAACCCTTATATTTTTTAAATTAAAAAAAATTAAAATTAAAATTTTATTTAAACAAATTAAAACTTACTAATCGTAAAAAAGAACAAAGGAAATGTAACGGGGGGGAGAGTTTGAACTTTTTAAGTTGCCATTAACTCTCTATATTCATATGAATAATTTATCAATTTCTAGTTCAACGTGTGGGTATATCTAGTGGAAATTTTCCAGCTCGCATGCCATTAATCTTATAAAACTTACCCCATTGTTTCATCAAACTCGATGGGACCACAAATAAGATAATGTTATTTTAATTGATTGAATCTGATTATCTAACGATACTAATTACATATGAAATTGGTATGAAACATATATAATTTTGATACTAATTACAAATGATATTGGTATGAAACATTTACAATTATGATACTAATTACATATGAAATGCGTATGAAACATATACAACTTTGGTACTAATTACAAAAGAGTTTGGTATGAAACATTTACATTTATGATACTAATTACATATGAAATTGGTATGAAAATATACAACTTTGGTACTAATTATAAATGATATTAGTAAAGCATTTACAATTATGATACTAATTACATATGAAATTGGAATGAAATATTTACAATTTTTGGTACTAATTACTTATGAAATTGGTATGAAACTTATACAACTTTGGTACTAATTGCAAATGATATTGGCATGAACATTTACCATTATGATATTAATTACATATGAAATTGACGAGTATAACATTTAATTATTTGTTATTTATCTATAAAAAAAACAACACAAAAGTTCTTGTTATATTAAAAAAAGTTAGTAATAAGATTTGTCACTATCAATTTACAAACAAATGCGTAAAGTTATTTTTATGATGATTTCATTGATTAATCATAAATATATTGAGTTAGGAGTTATTAATTTATATAATATAAAGTTAGTGAATTATCAATTCAATACGTTGTTCCCAAATCAGTATAAGTAAATTATTAAAATATTTTATTAATTAATCAAATATTACATTCTATTGTAAGTTATATTGTGATACACTAAGATATACTTATTTAATTATTATATATATAATGTAAATCAAATAATGAGCATAAAATACTTGTACAATAATTATAAAATGTATAAAATATATTTTTTTTGTAATAATTTGCTTCAAATATTTTATTTTGCAACCACTATTTATAGTTCTTATTAATTTATCCAATATTTTTTGTTATATTTACTTTGTTATATATATGTTTTTTATTATAAAATATTTATTTAAGAGCATAACATATTTTTTTAGATAATTTTTATTTGTCAATATAAAATAGTTATTATTGTATTAGACATAAAATATATATTATCTTTTAGTATATATAATTATATTGTCTAAAATAAAACAATCAAGACAATAGCTTAGTGGTAAGAAGCTGCATATACATGACAGAGGTCAAGGGTTCGAATCCTCAACAACACAATTTAATTTTAAATAATAAATAATTAAAAAAAAGAAGGGTGGAACCGGCGGTTCCTGGCGGTTGGAACCGCCGGTTCCACGGTTCCTCGAAGGCATGAACCGTAACCAGCTCGTACAATGACGGGTCGGTTACAGTTCCGAACCGTTGAACCGGGTCAACAGGTGACCGACCCGTTGACCCAGTTATGGTCCGGGTTTATAACCGTGGCCATGTCTACAATAAACATAGATGATGACCAATTTTCCACCAACCCACTACCTCTTTAGTCTTTTCCCACAGCCCTTTTGGTTTCTTATTTGTTTATCAACTCCTATCTTGCTACAATGTCTACAGTAAGCCTACCACTAACTTTGACTCTAAATCTTGAATTTGCAAGAATTTATCTGTATAACAAAATTTTCTTTCGAGTTATATGGTTTTTTTTTAAGCTGTAAAAGAATTATTCTTTTTTTGAATTATGCTGCATGGTTATCTGATTCAGGAACAGTGCCGGAGAAGCGGGCAAATCCCTGCATTTGGTGACTGGGAAACGTGGGTGATTTGCCGATAACGCAGTATTTTGAATGCGCGAGGCAGGCGGGGCTGCTTCGATGTAGCTGTTCTGGAGAATGCCCTGCAGCTTATGTGAATAATAACAACGTCGGTTTTTGGGGCGGCGGTGCTGATCTTTACGCCGCAGGGTTTGAGAGACCTCCGCCTCCCCGGGGAGGATTTGAGAAACAGCCACCTCGCCGGATTTATTCTGCTCCTCAACAGAAGGTGAGCTTATTGTTTAATTCAGTTTCACATTTTATATATCCTTTTCGTTTTGGTCGTATTTTCATCCGAAGATTGCATGATAGTATTATGATGGATTAATCACATTTCAAATATAAAACTTTTACATTTTATTATATTAATATTTATGTTTTCTGTCACATTATAATTTATAACCCACTCAAATAAGGATAATATCAATATGCAGTGGATCGAGTATAAAATGGGATAGTTCGGTTGTGGTAGGTTGAAAATTTGAAATGAATAGGGTTCAAGCCTTCAAGGTCTCGTGTTCAACCATCATCCTCCTCTATCCCCTGTAGTTGCTAAAAGAGGGAATCCATTGAAATAATCACCTACGGTCAGATCAACTCGTGTCCAGTCCATATTATTCCCAAATTTCACTGTTTTTGACTTTTTGTTCGGTAGCTACTCACTATGGAAACATATTATTATAATTGATCACGCTGTTAATAATTTATCATAGCAACAAATAGATTTTTTAAGAAAATGATTTCTTTATTTTTTGCCATCCACTCAAACCGAGTGTTTTTAAAACCGATGTCTTATGGCTATATCAGTTCGTATGACATGACCATGATATATCACCATGATGTAATATCTATCTTTAATTTATATATATATATATATATATATATATATATATATATATATATATATATATATATTTATCATTGTTTTAGTTTGTTCAAAAATCACGATAAAAGAAATATCATTACATCAATATAATATGTCCAACTTCAAACAATCACATAAACCAAATATTAAACATAGAAGGATATAAACCATCTCAAAAATAATAAATAATGCCCAAATAAATAATATCCCAAAAATTACAAGCGATGCCAAATAAATTTTAAAAATTTGGCTTATAATTTTATTTAAAAAACTTAGTTGCTTTAGATATGGAAATAGTGAAGTACTAAGATAACGAATAGACTATGTATTTATAAAACAAGAAGAATGAATAGAATAAAGTTCAACGCAAAGAACTAATGTTTCGTGAAGTGTCGGCAGAGGAAATAGGTATATAAGGTAACAACATCATAAAAGAAAAAAAACAAAAACATGAAATGTTGGAAATGTATTTCTAAGTTTTGGTGATAACAAACATCTATCGCTTGAAGCGTCTACTGCATCAAAGAAGCCTACTGATGAGAAGTCTACCGACTGACTCTACAAAGATCTATTAGAAGAAATAGTCTACTGCTTCAATCATCGTCTACCGGATGCAAAGAGTAGAAGTCTACTGGATGAGAAGAGTAGAGTTCTACTGGATCAGAGTAATCGAAGTTCACTGGCAAGTTCTCTGGAAGATACCAGCATATGTTTCATAAGACATCAATCGACTTTAGTACAGCAGACTAAGTCACTAAGAAGTAGTCAACAGACATAAGTGTGCAACATGACAAAAAGTTGAACAGTTTTATTCTGACAATAGTACAAATAGAGCGCCACACTACCATATCAACGCCACAAATCTCGTCGAAATAAACTAGTCGTTGTGAACAGAATTGAAAAGAAGAAAAAGGAATTTGGACGTAAATCGGGAAGCTGATTTCACACAGTTCTTTCCATTTTTAGAATAGTTGTCGTTGGACTTTCGAGTCTATAAAGACCTCAACGAGCAAATTGAAGAAATCTCTCTAACTCTTTGTATCTTCTACACTTGCGTACATGCAAAACGAAATCCTACAAAAACACTTACTGAAATATTCTGAAGTTTTGCAGAGCTTTATCCGAGCTTTAAACGTGATCTTGAAGATCTAAGTATTCAAGTCTACTGCTCGAGAAGACTCACATATAAACATAGTTTTATATCTTTTGAGAGTGTTGAGAAATTCATTGTAACACTCAGCCGTTCTGAAGTCATTTGTAATCGTTGTGATTCTGTGTGACTAAGAGTTTAGGCTATCTGTGTGGCTGCTTAAGTAGGTTGTATAATGAAAAATGTAAACCAAAGTTTTCTAGTGTAACCTTCTTGCAAAGGAAAAAAAGGGAGACATATAAGCGTTTGTGTTTCGAACTTCCAGAAACAATCCTTTTGTCATTTACTTCCTGTTCTTTATCCTGCTGCACTTTGTTTCTGCCTTTAGTTAGTTATTCACAAGCCCAGTGGACACATTTCGCACTATTCATTAGTTGTCCATCGTCTTGCATTAAATTGAGACCTTACCGCAGTACTTAATAATCAACTGCAACTCGAAGAAAATATAATTTGAGTTAGTGTTTATTCAACCACCATCGTCTAAACACTATCTTGATCCTAACATGAAGGAACCAAGGTCCACGTCTTAACATGTTAACCCTACGGCTCCAAATCAATTCGGATGTTGGATTTGGCCTTAGAGCACTGCCTTAAGTACATATTCGAATTTTCCCACCAGTAGATAGCTTGTAAAATAATGTCAATTTTGTCGGAAAAAATATGATTGTCTCGTCTAGTTTGTCGGAAAAATACGATTGTCAATTTTGCACAATAACGGATTAACTCGCTGTAGAATAGATGCATTATGAATTTCTCTTCTAGTTTGTAGCAGATGGATGAAAAATTACATATGTTTTCTCTATGATTTGACTTAAAATACATAACATATGAGATTGATGATATTTTTTTTAAACTAAAGAAAATTTGTAGTTGTTTAAATTAGAGGGAGTCTATTTGTAATTCAAGTTGATTTTGTCTTATATTTATCAAGTTGATTTTGTTAAAAAAATTATGAAGGATTAAAACATTTCATCATATAAATGTTCCCTCACGGATCCAATGATAATGAATGTTCCCATACTCGAATGTGAGGTCAATCATTTTAAATAAAAAAAAATATTTTTTTTTGTAGATTTTTTGTTTAAAAATTATTTAGCCACCCAAATCTAATGAGTCATTTTCCCTAACAGTTATCTCCTGGTGACCAGTTGATCCATTTTAGCACGTCGCGAGCCCTGACCCGTGCAAATGTGATTGTGTAAAATGGGTTTCGATAGCATTATTTTGCTATCCATACTCACTCAACAAAAATAATAACTAAGTGATTATAGGAGTTCATTATATCGATTAAGCATTGTTGATGGGGGCGAAATGCGAAATCACTTTGATTTACCCAATATTTAATAAACCTATATTTTTTGCCTCCTAATAAAAATTCTATAATTTTGCTTCCCTTAATGTCAATGCTAGATTCGCCCCAGATTGTTCATAAACGGATATGCGACTGTAATATTAGAACCAATTTATCCAGAGTGCCTAAACAGCGTAGCTCATTTCTTGATGGCCAGACATATATTTTTGGTTTGTTTATATTTTACACCTAATTTGAATTCAGCTTAATGGTCAATATTTTCTTATTTGCGTGTACCTCAAAGAATATGATGCTTGGTAAAAATGGGATGTCTTCTTTCCGACGGATGGAGGGTGCTGGTAGCAACTCCGATAACATCTCCGAGTGCTGCTGAGGCCTGAAATCACGAACAAGTGTGAGAAGGGACCCGGAAGGATGTCCCGGCGAGTCCCCTCCGACGCTCAAGTCAGAATTCAGCCAAAGGGCAGGGTAACGAAATGAACTTGAAATTATGATTAGAGTGAATACATTTTCTCGTCAACAAACCTTGTATTTATAGGGAGATGGAAGGGAGACAATCTTTAATCGCATGTCAGGAGCCTATGGGACATCTTCTGAATCTAAGGGTGGGGACCAGGGTCTCAGAGCTAGGGACCAGTAGGTGTTACTCTCCCCGTACCATATGCTCACAGCCTTTAGGATCTGATTTATGTCGGGGACCAGAGCATGTCACTTTCCCCGTACGATATGCCTGCAGCTTTTAGGATCCGATTCATACTTGAAGATATGGGTCGTACCTTTTATCTGATTTGTGAGGGCGTACTATGAATTTTAGCTCATCCATGCCAACATGGGCCAGAAAGGACGCCGAGCAAGCTCTAAGCCCGCTTGGTTGGTGGCATAGGCGAGCTCTGAGCTCACCCACTAGCTTGACGTGGGAGAGATAGGCATGCTCGGAGCTAGGAGCTAGGCATGCTGGGAGTTAAGCATGCTCGAAGCTTGGCATGCTCGGAGCTAGGAGATAGGCATGCTTGGAGCTACGCATATTTGGAGCTAGGCATGCTGGGAGCTAGGCATGCTGGGAGCTAGAAGCTAGGAGATAGGATATATGCATGCTTGGAGCTACGCATGTTTGGAGCTAGGCATGCTAGGAGATAGGCATTCTCGGAGCTTGACATACTTGACTAGTGAGGTTGCTTGGGAGTTCTGGTGACTTAGCTCAGAAAGATCAACAAGACCGAACAACTGAGACGAGCTGGTGAGCTCGAGCTAGGAGCTAGCCCAAGGCCAAGTGGGCGAGCTCCATGAGCTCTTCCTCCTTGGGTGAGCTTCAAGCTCGCCCAAGGTGGGATGGCGAGCTCTGTGAGCTTGGGTAAGCTCACCCAAGGCTAAGTGGGTTAGCTCATGGAGCTCGCTCTAGGTGTTGATTCGGTAATATTTTAGGTATGTTCAGGTGAACTAAGGCCAATATGTGGAGCTATTTTTACGGGTTTGACACGTCCGTGTATCAGAATATAATTTCGTCTTTCATATATTTTGAAAAGAATTTTAATTAAGCTCCATATTTCACTAAATGCGGCGATGTCTCGAGTATAACTTACATAGAGTTTGACTTTGTGAAATCTGAGAAATGGCAAGCGACTAATATTTGGTAAGATAAGAGTTGTACAGTTGTTTTAAGACAATATTATCCTAATCTTTTGCTGCTGATAGTTACGGTCATTTCAGTTAATTCGTCTCCCGATATGTAACAATTTTATTGAATCTTTTTTCTGACGACAATTATTAGAATCTACTAACCGATTTAAATGCTTGGAGCTCTCTTGGTTTTCTTTTTGGATCAAGGAATTTACTCGGATTATATAAAATGGCTTAACAAGTCTATTTTTCAATACCGGACATAAGGGTAGAGCAAGGATTTAAAATTACCTGGGATTGTGTGCAGTAAGTAGGACTAAAGAGCTAACCCGATTTTGATGTTTGGGCTAAATTATGAAATTTTCTGAAAATTCAAACTAATTTTTTTTTCACCCTATCCTTTAGGATGGCTCTCCGCCCCGGGCTGGATGTGAGATTTTCTTTTCCTGATACAACGATAGTTCCGCCAGAATGTTTTTCTTTGATTTCGATTGTTTTCATATAATTTGGCCTAGATCATAGATGTAAATTCCCGAGGAGTAATGATAAATACACAATGAATTGCCCATTTTCACACAACTACATTTTATAATGTCTTCTTTTTATAAAGTTGTATGTATACATGATTAATTTTGAAAAGTTGAATATATAAAATATTGCAGGCAAGGGGATTTGACAGAGGCTGTTCAAATGAGAAGGAGCAAAGGAAACAGGTTAAGGTTCGCGATATGATGCATCAACCAAGAAAACAAGGGCACCACTACAAGCCTGCATACGAAGTCCCACAGCAGCAAACGTCGACTTTTACCGCGAAGCCAGTTGATGAGGATCTGTACAAGATCCCTTCTGAACTTCTTGACAATTCCAAAAGAGTAAGACTCCTTGTATATATATATATATATATATATATATATATATATATATACAAGAGTAAATTACAAAATAATCTCATAGAATATGGACATTTGCAACAATAGTCCCAAACTTTTGGGTTAAACAAATACAGTACCAAAAAATTATTTTTAAACAAAAGTAGTCCCTACGTAAATGTTTTTAACAAATATAATCTCATAAATTTTCTAATTTTTTTTTTCAAAATGGTCTCAAAAAAAAATTGAAACTGACATATTCACTGTACATGTCAGTTCAAGAACAAAGCTCGACATACTGTCACATGTTCCCATGTGCACGATACATGTTTAGTCCTAAAAGTTTGGGACTACTATTACAAAGGAGGTTAAGTTCCATGAAACTATTTTTTGTAATTTACCCTACAAACACATATCTCACACCTTTTACTGTTAACTATCCTCATTAAGTTATTCTTATTTCATGCAGAAAAAAGTATTGGGATTCTTTAAGAGGTGTGTGGTGCCCCCTTGTGCAGCATGATGCGGTATAAGTATATGGTTACGTTGATTGATTGAATTATGTATATCATACTCTTCTATATTCTTCCTGCAACCTTGCTTAGTTTATGCTTGAAAGCATATCTAATTTTTGATATGATGACCGTAAAATATTAATAATTTGTATTCATTATTCAATTTTGTCATTTTTTATTAAAGCTTGGTTATAATCTCAAACTGTAGGCTAAGCCTTATCTCAATAACTGTTATGGCGTTCGATGCCTAACATTAATTAGTCTATAAATTAATAATATATGTGAAGAAAAGTATTTAATCTCAATGTTGCGATTTAATCTCAATTCAAATATTTGAATCATTAATTGATTATTGGGTCATCAACAAATTTGTGATATCAAAGCCACGTCCAGTATATATATAAAAAATCATTTGCAACATCATTCCACTAAAAATGTCTAAAGATTCATTAACTACACCTTATATTTAATGGGGAAAGTTATGAATTTTGGAGAGTTCAAATGGAGACTATTTATTTCTCAAGATCTTTGGAAAGATAATGTTATACCGGAACCAGAAGATGCCAAAACTTTGGCATCATAGACTCAAGCTAAGCTAAAGGAGTACCAGGAAAATATTCGGAAAGATGCCAAAGCCTTATTGTTCCTCCAACATGACGTACATCGCTCCATATTTCATAGAATTATGGATGCCAAAAATTGCAAAGATGCCTAGGATATTCTAAAATTGGAGTTTCAATAGTTTGAGAAAGTAATCTACATTAAACTTCAATATTTATGGCGAGATTTGATAACTTAGCCATGAAAGATAATGAAAGTGTCTGAACTTTTATTTCACGTGTTGTTGAAATAGTCAATCAAATAAAACGTTATGTAGATACCAATCAAGAAAAAAAGATAGTTCAAAAAATCTTGAGGAGCTTGCCACAAAAGTTCGAAGATATTGTGGCTGCAATTGAAGAATAAATTTTTTTTGTCAAAGCTCATGATAATGGTGTTGAAGGGTTCTTTAGAAGCCCAAGAACAAAGAATGAATAAATTTGGTGGCCCTTCTATTGAGCAAGCCTTCGAATCCAAAATCAATATGACGGAGAAGAAAAAATTAGAAGGCAGAGAAACAAGCACATCCCAACAATTTCAACAAAAAGTAGGAAATAAAAATTACCGATATTATGGATGAGGACGAGGAAGGCCACAATTCATCAACACCCAAAGAGGTGGCAGTAATATCAATTCTAACCCTTCATACTTTATTGGCAAAAAGACGGTTCATGAATCAAAAATTTTTTTGGGATAGATTCAAAACTTGTAAAATTCCAATCACTAACATAGAGACTGCTGGCACATACAAAAAATGAAAGAAATGATGCCAACTTCACAGAGGAAAATGATCAAATATCATGTTCTATTCATATATGAACATGACCAATAATTCCTTAATGTGGTATTTGGATAGTGGTTGCAGTAATCACATGACAAGACACAAGTACTATTTCATCAAAATTGAAGAAAGTTTCTTCCCTATTATAAATTTTTATGTCAAATATAGATGCATATATAATTTTCCATCAATTCGTTACAAAATTGAGGATGCGAATTCGTAATATAATATTCTATAAATTAATCATTTATTGTGAAAGCTAGATAAGTAAAAATAAAACTATTCTACAACAAGACATCTATTACTTCCTGTCATGAGTACGTGTACACGTACCAATGATTGGTATGTAGAAATGAAATAAAGTATAAATAAGATCAAATTTTTTTTTTGGGAACATGAAAGATAATATATTAAGTAAAAAATCAAACAACTTGACAATTACTTCAAAGTGCAAAAATACCAACAACCATAAAAATCACAAGCAACTAAAATAGAAAACCAAAGAATCAACTGAAGATATCCGTCTCCGCCGAGCAAACACAGGACTACCAAGTGAAAATAAAAAGTGAATCACTGCAAGATCACATGTCTTTGACCAGAATGGTGCATGAGCCACCGAAACCAAACTCGGTCCCCTCAATTATTTCCTATAATCAGACGTCATTGCATGCATCTTTGTTCTTGTTTGATAGCTCGTGGTCCCTTATACTTTTGACAGAAGTGGTGGTCCTACCATTTTTCTGTTGATATTGGTAGTGGTCAGGGTCACAAGACTCCTGTCTCCCTGTGGCCCTTATAAATTTGGCTTTTGTGGTCCGCGTGGCAACCTTGCACGTTTCTAGGTCCCGCTTTGTCATCTTTTCTTTCACCCCTTTTGACAGGGAATCTTTTCCCAAACATCGCTCTTTTTTATCTGGGCAGCTTGGGCAGATGTGGTCCTACCATCTTCGAAAGTGAGCCATGTTGCAGAACTTTCGCACGGTTCTTTGGTCGCCGGAATCTTCTTATCCAACAATACTTGTCGTTTCCTCAAAGATTTCTTCTACAAATTTATGGTATGACTTTTCATGGAGTTTACCATGAAGGACACGTTCTCTGTTTTCTTGAATTTTTTGAACCGTTACTTGTGCGATATCTGGAAATTAATTGTGGTGATGATATAATTACCAACTTGATTTAGGGGATTATTACACGGTGTTAGAATTGTTGGATTCGAGGTTCGAGATTTATTCTCATTGACTTGTTGAACCTTGGAATCATGTTGGTAGTGGGATTTGGAGTCTGGGGAGCTTTTGATTGAGCTTTGAGATGTAATTGAGTGAGTGTGAGAGAAATTATTGAACACTATTGTTTTTGAGATTTTATGTACAAATATTTGAGACTTTGGTTTTTGGAGCCTTGGTACCATATATACCAAGTGGACTCGGTGTTCAGTCATTCCTCCACTTCACTTCCTCTCTCCTTTCCCCCACCTTTCCCCTCTCCTTCCTGCCCTCCCATTTTGTTTTCCTTGAATAAAATCGATGGAGGTCAATTTTTGGGCGAGATTCTTAAGCAAATAGTTGGGTAATCTTCTTTCCCACTTGTTTATCTTTGTTTTGATTGTATTTTTGCAAGATTTGGTTAAGATTTGAGATGGGTTTGAGTTTTAAGTTTTTAGGGATTTTTGTTGTTGTGATTTGTTGAGTATTTATTATGTTTATTTCAAGGATTTGTGGAGTATTGGGTGTTGGGTATGTGAATTTGGGAGTTTTTGCTCGAAAAACGCCATTTTTGGATGAAACAGGTCGGGGCGATCGACCGCGAAGGCTGGGGCGATTGATCGTGCGTCGTTGGTCAAATTTTGAAGATGATGAACAGTGCTACCGATCGATCGCGAGGAAGCGACCGATCGATTGGGAGGTCCCACGACCGAACGCATGGACGTTGGCCATCGATCGCAGAAGGCAGTAATTTTGTCCCGTTTTTGAGAGACTGGCGATCGGAGCGAATGATCGACATGCCAAAATTTAGTGAAAAATATTTTGCTTTTGAGATGTCAGCGTATGCTTTGCCCGAGTCTTTTATGTGATTAGTCATCATGATTGGATGATTTATATATGGAGGTTGAATGCGTGCTTGAGTATTGATAATTGCCATTTTTGCACTTATATTTATATGTTTTCTCGGTATTTTTTACTGAGATTCTTGAACGATATTACGCTGTTTGGTATGATTTTGCGTGTTTCAGGAATTTATGTTGAAGTGTGAGAATGTATCAAAAAGTCCCAAATTATTGATGAAAATGTTAAAAAAGACTGTTCAATTAGGAATTATAAATAGGGAAAATTTCGGGCCGGTATCATTAGGTAAAAGGTTTTTCGGCCCAGTCACCCAATAAAAAGTTCTTTCAACTAAGTCTATTTTTGAATACAATGATCAAACTAACCCTACTTATGAAAACACGCTACACCGCATAATTAATTTTTACATGCACCGCAAGAATAATTTACATGCACCGCATGACTCATTTTCACATGCACCGAGTGAGTAATTTTACATGCACCGCATGAGTCAATTTTTACATGCACCGCTCAATTTTACATGAACGATTCTAGTAATTTTACATGCACCGTCGATTTTAACATGCACCGCATTAGTTGATTTTAACATGCACCGCTCAATTTTACATGCAACGCATGAGTAATTTTACATGCACCACATGAGTAATTTTACATGCACCGCATTAGTAATTTTACATGCATCTCATTACTCAATTTTACATGCATCGCATGAGTAATATGCACCAATAGATTATGCATATTAAACTGTCTCATATGTTTCTATCGGTGCATGTAAATCACATGCACCGATAGACACAGATGAAACAAGTCCACCGCAGGAAAAAAAAAAACCTCAACGCATGCATTTGAGTCTATCGGTGCATGTGATTTAGATGCATCGATAGACTCTGCCGATGTTATCTCTATCGGTGCATGTAAATCACATGCATCGATAGATTATGCATATTAAACTATCTCATATGTTTCTATCGGTGCATGTAAATCACATGCACCGATAGACACAGATGGTAACAAGTCCACCGCAGGAAAAAAAACTACCTCAATGCATGCATATGAGACTATCGGTGCATGTATTTTACATGCACCGATAGACTCGATTGGTGCATGAAATTACATGCACCGACAGATTCAGTCGGTGCATGTAAAAATTAAATAATCAAAATCAAATAAAGCGATTATACCACCAAATCGTTCTTGTATCAAATGATAGATTCAACAATATAAGCAAGGAATGCAAATCGAATGCACGAATTGGAAAGAAATTCAAAACAACGAGAATGAGGATAAATGAATAATTTCCTCAATTTTTTTAGATTCACGTTTTCTGCCCCAAAATTGAGCGTTCAACTTAAGAAACTTAATCCAAAATTCAACAAAAAATAATTCAATGATTTTAGAAAATCACGATCGAAGAACGCGAGGCTAGAACAACTGAAATTCGATCAGAAGTTAGTCGCTAAAACAGAATTCAAGCAAACACCCAGAGCATTAGAAACAATTCAATGAGAGGGAACAAGGAATCAACAACAATCACAACATAAATTGTAAATACGATCACACAACACAACCTAATAAAATGATTCCAAATGAAATTATCTCAATTTGTTCGAAGAATCCTTTGCAGAATTGCGGAACAAAAATCAGAAACAAATCAGAAGCTTCTGAGGCAACGCGATGGTGGAAAGTAGGCAAAGGCTTGGGGATGAAGGTGTAGAGCAAGGGTATTTTAATCATCTTAATGGACTAATTATATTAGGGTTTGATAAATTATACTTATTTGAAATAAATTTTTTAAAAGATATATTTAGTTGAAAGAAGATTTTTTTGGGTGATTTAGTTGAAAAATGTTTTAAAAAGTGGTACCTTCTTGTAATTTTCTCTTATAAATAAACAAAGGCCCATTTAAGAGATAAAATGAGACATTTACCCACTTCAACAAGGACTCTTTTAAGAGTTATACAAGGACACTTAATTTTCCTTCCCCTCCTCTATAAATACAATACGTTGGACCAATATTTCAAGGAACCACCATAATTCACCAACTTGGAACAAGCCACCGAGGAGATTGAAGAATACGATCGAGAAGGAAGCTAGAGAGGAAGCAAGGATCTACAATCGGAGTCAACGCCAGGAGTTTTTCTTTGTCTTTTAATATTAGTTTTGCTTTGTTTTGATTTAAATATGATGAACTAAATTTATTTATCAAAACTATGTAATCCTTTATTTCGAACCTACGAGTTGATGATTATTTCTTTGATTGAATCCTTATAATTCTTTGCTATAATTTATTGTTCTTCATGCTTTCATGGTTTGGCCATCCTTGAATGATTTCTTTATTGTGATTGACTTGACCAAACGATATTGCAAACAATATAGTAAATTGTACCGTGGGTTTTATATTGAGACGGACCAAGTAAAATCTAGCACACGTGTGATAGCAATAGGTTTACCAAAATCGAAGGCTAGAAGTTTTCACAAAACTTATGCAATATTGAGTTGTTAAATAAGTGATGACCATTGACTTACTGCAACTTAATATTAGTTCAATATAGATTGACCATAGTATATTGAATGCATTAGGGGAACTCGTCACCTTAGAACTCGTCAACTTAGAAGTATTTGGATATTCAATAGAGAATTATAGGAGATTGCGTTGGTGAGCCGACATCTCGATAATCTTCTCTAGTGGATTTTTCTCGTTAACTTTGATGACTTGGTTGGATTAGTAGTTTAATTTAGTTAATTAGTTTAATTGTTTAACTCAATATCATAGGTTAAATATAGTTAAAAAACCTCTTATTTGATACTTGCTTGTTAGTCCATGTGGGTTCGACAATCCATATTCTTCCTATCTATACTAAAGCTTGACACCGTACACTTGCGGTATAATCGCGCTGTTATGAAATTTTGTTGTTAAATAAATTGCGATCAGGTTTTTGGCGCCGTTGCCGGTGACTAATTTTAGTAATATCATAGGAGATTCTTTGACTGTAATTTAACCATTGTTTTTGTTTGTTTATTTATTTATTTATTTCGAAAAAAAGAAAAATTTATTTTATTTTTGTTTTGTTTTCTTGCGAGGTACTTGTGATGTCCCATCAACAAGTCTTCACAAGCTTTGCCCAACAACCTTTAGAGCCATTCTATGCAGCGTGGGAGAGATTTAACAATTGGCAACCACTTTCCGGTATCATAACTTTTTTGAACTATACTCTTCTGCAATTTTTCTACAATGGATTGGATGCAGAGACACAAGGATGGGTATCCAGTGGAGCTATGGCGACTGGGAGCCTCATGTTTGATAGAGATGAGGACAGTGTGTTGCACCTGTTCAATGATATGACAGTCTTCGACCAACATGCAAGTGCGCAGCGAAAAATAAAATTTTGGATTCCTAACCGAGGACCTATACAAAGTATTCATATCGGAATGTAAAGGAGTCTCACCCTTGTAGCGTGTTTGATGCAAAAGCGATGCCAAACCACGAGTCACGAGCAAAACCTCCAAGATCTTGCCTCTACGGTATCCACACGATCAAATCGAAAGGGTGATCAAGAACAAGTTGCTAGACTTGTTCTTAAACCAAAACAAGAATCACGGTTCAAAACCGACCAATGACCGCCGATTTTAAACACTATTTACGACGGCGGTGGCCGTTGTAAGGACCCCAAGCCCTTAACCCTTGATTAGTGTATTAACCCTTATATGTGGCACATGCTTTCAATAAAACTCAATCGGGAAACTCAGATGATACTTTACCATTGAATGGCAATTACAAAATTTTCTTTAATACCCAATGTTATAAGATCATCAGCCTAACAACAAATAGACTCATAAAGTTCGCCCATTTCTCCCCTTTGTGCCACTTTTCACATTGTGGACTTTTATAAAAATTTGGGCAGAGTCTCCCCATAAATTGAGCTATCCCGAAATAAAAGCACAACACATAACATAATTCCCGGCCAGGGAAGCACAATACTTAATAAAATACAGAAATATTAAGTAAATTCCCAGCCAGGGAAAGCACCACACAATAGGACAACAAGAGTGGGCTTCAACACCCACAAAATACACCAATGACTCTCATATCATTTAGCAATTCTACCTCTAATTGCATGCAACATAGAATGAAAGAGAGAAAGGCTCATGCCTTTATATACAACCCATATACAAGTATAATCGTGCTCACATGCGAGCATCATGAATATGTATATAACTCTCGGGTGTATATAAGTACTCTATACGATACCGTGCTCCATCAAGCCCTGGTACCACGATCCTGGGAGTACATCCAATCAACAGCTCGAGCTCAGCTGCACAGCCATCGATATACCTGTTCACCTGCCCCAACAGAGACAGCCCCCAACGGGGTGAGCATACCAATACACAAAATCTCATAATCACAATAATGAAATTCATAATTTACAACAAAAGTAAATACTAATGAATTTAAATGATACTCCCTGGATGGCAACGTCCTCATCCGGGATTCCGTGTACTGTCCATGTTCTCACAATCATCAAACTCATCAAATCTCAAAAATCAGTAAATCAACACATTGATTAACTCATCGCATGCCTAATTCTCGAATATCAACAGATAGTGATTCCAAATTCATTAAACATGCAAATATAGATATCTCAATATCTAATACTGATTTCACAACCTCGCTATCAATCACAGATAGCTCAAATGCCTAGCATTTATTTTACCAATTCTCCATTATACTTAGACATCTCAAATGTCTTATAATGAATACATGATTCCACGATCATTCTCAGGCATCTCAATGCCCTACATTGGTCATATAAATCCAGTACCCCATATATCATATAAGAGTTATCCTACTCTAGTGTCACGCACGCTTGTGACGGCGATATTAAGATTTGGTCGTTCCTTAGCTATATCAACATATTTATATAACCATACGCACAATTATTCAATGCAATCAAAATACATTACGCATTTCACAAATGCTCTCATATAAACAATGCTCGTACGTCGCACGTACCTTAAGTCTCTGAAGTCCGAGCCAAACCTTGCTCGAGTTCCATGCCTCGAGAAATGATGTGCTAACACGATAAATAATTCACAATTATTTACGAACATGTAACCCATGCTCAAGCACATCCATAACCATCAAAATATTGCCAACACACGACAATTAACCATTTCAAAGACTCGGGGCGGAGCACATGCAGGGAGGGAAATCGAATGAGACATTATCGAAAATTGCTCAAGAGCCATCCCTAAAATTCGAACCTTAACATCACCAATTCGAACCCAACCAAGCACCATAATACATCTAAAACATGTAATAAACGACCAATAACAAGAATCGTCACACCCTGCCAAAACCCCAAATTCGAACCCCAACCCTCACGAAATTCGAAAATTAAATCGAACCATAAATCACAAAATGGTAGGGAATTACATGAGAAGCATGAAAAAGGGGTAAGTACCGAATCGAAATCGGAAGGAAAATCGGTCGAAATCGACGAACCCTAGAATTTGGGCATCGGCGCTTTTCTGCAAAATTCGAACGCAAAACGCGACGAAACTTCAAATTGCCGGTGTGGAAAGCTCCGCCTGGACGAGACGAATCCAACGGTGGGTCGGACGCGCTGAACGGCGGCCGGACGGCGGCGGGCGCAGCGCTTTTACGCGCGGGGGCTGGGGGAAATCGGGGGCCGACGGGGGAGAGAGAGAGAGTGACGGGTTGGAGGGGAAAAAATGATTTCTAAAATTAAAATCTCGGGTTCAACTGGTATTTATAGCAAAAATACCCCGAAATACTAATAGTCCCATAAATACATCATGATTCATTAAAAATTATCTGTTTTCCAAAATTCTCTCTCTAACTCCAAAACCCCCTACCGGTGTCCACACTAAGCACCCCAGATCACGAGTCACACTAAAAACCCAACTCATAGGTTTTTCACCGGAATGAGAATACAATCTCAACCTCGGGATCCAACGATCTCAACTACCCAAATAGACGAGCCCAGAAGGCCCAACACCGCGATTAAACTCCTAATCGCTACGTAAAACAACTTTAGGGATTATTAACACTCCGGGATTAACATCTATAATCCCTGGTCATCACAATATCCCCCACTAAAAGAATTTTGTCCTCGAAATTAGCACCGGTGTAATACGTAACACCCAGGCTACACAACAACATGAAGCCATAACCTCGATTCTTGACCATATCAGAATCGTATTAATAAACGCGAGGGTACCTACCTCGCACCAAACCCTGGAACAGAGCGACTTACCAAAACCAACATATCACCCAAGAGGCAAAACATACCTCGATGCGGGTCATCCCAAAAGTCAGTCTTTCATGACTGCAAAACAACCAATACTTACGACTGTAGATCGGACAGTCATCCTTAGTTCTAATACAACTAGTAAGAACGCGTCATGAATGACACCTCAACCGTGAGAACGTTGACCTCGTGTCAAACTCTGGAGTGGAATAGACTTCCAAATCCATCATAACGTCAAAGAGCGTCAGCACAACTCAACGCTAACAATCCAAAAGCAGTTAGTCAACTGAAACTGCAAGGATTCGAATCGCTCCCGATTCCATCGTAGATATCATTCAATGACATCTCTATCATGACTAACGATGTCTAACATACATTGTTACGAGGGAAACACTAGTATACCACGGTGTATACATACCAAACCTGGTTTCCACTCTCAAACCTCCTCCATCGAAGGAGCAGTCGCATCATTGCAACTCAATTTGGGCAACTCACGGCCACAGATTCATACAAAAGACATCTCACAAGATGTCCACCTCCGGATGTTCCAAGAATCACATCCTAATCATAAATAAACAATCGAGACTCCACAGAGTTTCAAATTCTGAAAGGACATGCAATAAACCCATTGCATCCTCAACACTTGTGTCGACAGCGACACCCAACCAATCCGAATTCCTGCCATCCCTTGATAATCCTAGGATTTAACAATCCAAACTTGGGAAGGCTATCGCATAACTCGGAGGAAAACACCAACAAGGAAATACCTTAACCCACACAAGATAATCCCTCCTCAAGGGAAGTCAACTAACTTCATGATTATCCCTCATAATCATCGTGCCATGGAGATTCCCAATCTCAAGGTGTTCCATATCTCTCATCAGAGATTTAACCATCCAAAAATAGCATAACTCTATGCTTGACAAAAGGAAATCAACAATTGGCATCCGTATACTCATCGGTATACCTGCCTAAGCACGAACACCACATGCATACTCAATGCACTTGGCTCGGGTATCTACAACATACCCCTAAGCCCCAAACACAACTGTCAATTCTGAGTCATTCCCTACCCCGTGGAGAATGATAATCGACGATTAACAATACACAGTGTGATTCCCAAAATCAACACCACATGGACCAACTTACCGAATCTTTCAAAGATTCCCAAATAGGTATAATACTACCTCCTTCCCCACAAGGGAAGTGCCATCGAACTCGAGATCCACAAGTCTCGAACCACCGTTCGGAAAACTGGATACAATAACACCTATTGTATCCCAAATACACGGGTTCCCCAGATCGAGTCAACAATGACTTGATGACTCTCTTGTTGGTACTCCAACATTATGAGCTGTCCCAGACAAGTCTCACCAAAATTAAACATAACGTATACACGTTTCAGTGAGGCATGCACAACCTCAACCTCAAATGACGTGGTGACTACTAGAGTCCACCACAATCCACATCGTATCACCTTACGATCTGCCAAACTTGGTTCCAACGAGCAGTATAACGGCTCTAGCAAGCCCCTCATGGTACTGCACACACGCGGCAGACAAACTAGTCTCTGCCTCTTTAGGTTTACCTCAAACCTACCAACAAGATGGACGTTTCCGCACGGCACACCATACCGTGGGAAGAAAAATCAATAGAGTAGTGGGTCTGTACCCAACGTTCCTCTAATGCCGATACGCCCTGGACACTCCAGTGTCCCTATGTACCTAACGTACCTGATCCTAATCCTTTAGGACTCATTTTACACCCTCAAGGGTGGTGTGACCATGTCTACCACATGTCATATCGACAGAAAGCGAGTAATTTCCTCCATGATTACTCCTGTCGTCAAATCACATGGCCAAAAGCCATTCCAACGAGCATACCTCAAGGGTATCACCACTCATAATATGATCACCCCAAACATAAGCTGCGGTACAATCACATGTACATCGCATCCATCCATTACTCGAGCAACCCGCTCGGTATAAGGGTCACGTCAATTGGTGACGCACACACCACCTTGTGCTCGGTACTGGCACCCAAGGCATACCACTGAATACGTATACTCAACGCATTGTTCATCGTAACGATGATGCATGTCTAATAAGACATCTCCTACACCATCGTCATCGTCATCCCGTGACGACACATGCCAACTCATGGCATCTAAGGCATTGTCAACTAGTGACGATACACGTCAACAATGACATCTAAACAACCCAGTCAACTCGTGACGGTCCATGTACATCAGCGTATGTCATCCACCATCATGCTAGTAAAATAGGCATAATAAAACATTTATATCAACGCATGCCAGCTACAATAATGCTAATAGAATAGCAATATCTCATACCTCATTGCTAACATATAGCGGCATACCTGTCTCCGTCGCTCAATAATAGTGCGTAATCAGCACCCATCGCTCGAAGGCGGCAAAATCCTGTGCTGAATACATAGCGGCACAATCCATCGCTATAGAATCGACGGCATGATACCTCGTCATATAATAAGTGGCATGAAACCTCACTATACACCTGAGCATGAATCATCGTCCACATAATAGCGGAAAGAGGCATCGCTATCAACATATCCGGCGGCACGAATCATCGCCAATCCTCATAGAAGAATGAGTCATCGTAATCATCATATACATATGCTCAACGGCGTGAACCATCATCAACCGACACAGCGGAATGTCTCATCGCTATACATGTGTCTGGCGGTATGAATCATCGCCCATCATCATAGAGGAATGAATCATCATCATCGACACAGCGGAATACATCGTCGCTATCACCCGTGTCCTCATAAAGAAATGAATATAAGTCGACACAGCGGAATACATCACCGCTATCATCCGTGTCCTCATAAAGAAATGAATATTGATCGACAAAGCGGAATACATCACCGCTATCATCCGTGTCCTCATAAAGAAATGAATATAGATCGACACAGCGGAATACATCACCGCTATCATCCGTGTCCTCAAAAAGAAATGAATATAGATCGACACAGCGGAATACATCACCGCTATCATCCGTGTCCTCAAAAAGAAATGAATATAAATCGACACAGCGGAATACATCACCGCTATCATCCGTGTCCTCAAAAAGAAATGAATATAGATCGACACAGCGGAATACATCACCGCTATCATCCGTGTCCTAAAAAAGAAATGAATATAGATCGACACAGCGGAATACATCACCGCTATCATCCGTGTCATCACAAAGGAATGAATCATCATCCTCGACACAGCGGAGTACATCACCGCTATCATCCGTGTCCGGCGGTATAAACCATCGCCAATCATCATAAAGAGATGAATCATCATCATAACAAGCGGTACCATAACTCGCCGTTTCATTACTACACAATCTCATAATGAGCGGTACAATCCTCCCCGCTTCATTACTACAGAACCTCATAATGAGCGGTACAATCTTCCCCGCTTCATTACTACAGAACCTCATAATGAGCGGTACAATCTTCCCCGCTTCATTACTACAAAACCTCATAATGAGCGGTACAATCTTCCTCGCTTCATTACTACAGAACCTCATAATGAGCGGTACAATCTTCCCCGCTTCATTACTACAAAACCTCATAATGAGCGGTACAATCTTCCCCGCTTCATTACTACAGAACCTTATAATGAGCGGTACAATCTTCCCCGCTTCATTACTACAAAACCTCATAATGAGCGGTACAATCTTCCCCGCTTCATTACTACAGAACCTCATAATGAGCGGTACAATCTTCCCCGCTTCATTACTACAGAACCTCATAATGAGCGGTACAATCTTCCCCGCTTCATTACTACAAAACCTCATAATGAGCGGTACAATCTTCCCCGCTTCATTACTATAGAACCTCATAATGAGCGGTACAATCTTCCCCGCTTCATTACTACAGAACCAGTTTAAGCATAAAATTTTTCACTGTGATAAACAAGACTCCTGGAATGTATAATCATCATTCCTTTTCATACTCCGTATTTCCTGTAACCTGCAACCATCATGGTTAGCAACAATAGCCATATACGCTATGCGTCAAATATGCAATACATATATGCAACCACTTGCATGTCAATATGTATACCAAGACATGTTACCCCGGAATTATCCCTTTACCTGATTCTCTTACAAAATCAGATTCCTTGGCACGTAACACACGGAGTGCCAGACATCACTATTAATGCCATCCTATCGTGTTCCACACGATTCCTGCAACCACAATGGTTAGCAATACCACTTTTCATATCATAAAAGCACATAAACAATTAGTTATGTCGTACAACATTAATGCTATCATGCATAAATATGTGCTATCATTAACTTCCTAGGCCCTTAACAGCCCCAATGAGCAACCACTGCTCTGATACCACTAATGTAAGGACCCCAAGCCCTTAACCCTTGATTAGTGTATTAACCCTTATATGTGGCACATGCTTTCAATAAAACTCAATCGGGAAACTCAGATGATACTTTACCATTGAATGGCAATTACAAAATTTTCTTTAATACCCAATGTTATAAGATCATCAGCCTAACAACAAATAGACTCATAAAGTTCGCCCATTTCCATCCCCTTTGTGCCACTTTTCACATTGTGGACTTTTATAAAAATTTGGGCAGAGTCTCCCCATAAATTGAGCTATCCCGAAATAAAAGCACAACACATAACATAATTCCCGGCCAGGGAAGCACAATACTTAATAAAATACAGAAATACTAAGTAAATTCTGGGCCAGGGAAAGCACCACACAATAGGACAACAAGAGTGGGCTTCAACACTCACAAAATACACCAATGACTCTCATATCATTTAGCAATTCTACCTCTAATTGCATGCAACATAGAATGAAAGAGAGAAAGGCTTATGCCTTTATATACAACCCATATACAAGTATAATCGTGCTCACATGCGAGCATCATGAATATGTATATAACTCTCGGGTGTATATAAGTACTCTATACGATACCGTGCTCCATCAAGCCCTGGTACCACGATCCTGGGAGTACATCCAATCAACAGCTCGAGCCCAGCTCCACAGCCATCGATGTACCTGTTCACCTGCCCCAACAGAGACAGCCCCCAACGGGGTGAGCATACCAATACACAAAATCTCATAATCACAATAATGAAATTCATAATTTACAACAAAAGTAAATACTAATGAATTTAAATGATACTCCCTGGATGGCAACGTCCTCATCCGGGATTCCGTGTATTGTCCCTGTTCTCACAATCATCAAACTCATCAAATCTCAAAAATCAGTAAATCAACACATTGATTAACTCATCGCATGCCTAATTCTCGAATATCAACAGATAGTGATTCCAAATTCATTAAACATGCAAATATAGATATCTCAATATCTAATACTGATTTCACAACCTCGCTATCAATCACAGATAGCTCAAATGCCTAGCATTTATTTTACCAATTCTCCATTATACTTAGACATCTCAAATGTCTTATACTGAATACATGATTCCACGATCATTCTCAGGCATCTCAATGCCCTACATTGGTCATATAAATCCAGTACCCCATATATCATATAAGAGTTATCCTACTCTAGTGTCACGCACGCTTGTGACGGGGATATTAAGATTTGGTCGTTCCTTAGCTATATCAACATATTTATATAACCATACGCACAATTATTCAATGCAATCAAAATACATTACGCATTTCACAAATGCTCTCATATAAAGAAATGCTCGTACGTCACACGTACCTTAAATCTCCGAAGTCCGAGCCAAACCTTGCTCGAGTTCCATGCCTCGAGAAATGATGTGCTAACACGATAAATAATTCACAATTATTTACGAACATGTAACCCATGCTCAAGCACATCCATAACCATCAAAATATTGCTAACACACGACAATTAACCATTTCAAAGACTTGGGGCGGAGCACATGAAAGGGAGGGAAATCGAATGAGACATTATCGAAAATTGCTCAAGAGCCATCCCTAAAATTCGAACCCTAACATCACCAATTCGAACCCAACCAAGCACCATAATAGATCTAAAACATGTAATAAACGACCAATAACAAGAATCGCCACACCCTGCCAAAACCCCCAAATTCGAACCCCAACCCTCACGAAATTCGAAAATTAAATCGAACCATAAATCACAAAATGGTAGGGAATTACATGAGAAGCATGAAAAAGGGGTAAGGAAGGTTACCCAATCGAAAATCGGAAGGAAAATCGGTCGAAATCGACGAACCCTAGAATTTGGGCATCGGCGCTTTTCTGCAAAATTCGAACGCAAAACGCGACGAACCTTCAAATTGCCGGTGTGGAAAGCTGCGCCTGGATGAGACGAATCCAACGATGGGTCGGACGCGCCGAACGGCGGCCGGACGGCGGCGGGCACAACGCTTTTACGCGCGGAGGCTGGGGGAAATCGGGGGCCGACGGGGAGAGAGAGAGTGACGGGTTGGAGGGGAAAAAATGATTTCTAAAATTAAAATCTCGGGTTCAACTGGTATTTATAGCAAAAATACCCCGAAATACTAATAGTCCCACAAATACATCATGATTCATTAAAAATCATCTGTTTTAAAAAATTCTCTCTCTAACTCCAAAACCCCCTACCGGTGTCCACACTAAGCACCCCAGATCCCGAGTCACACTAAAAACCCAACTCATAGGTTTTTCACCGGAATGAGAATACAATCTCAACCTCGGGATCCAACGATCCCAACTACCCAAATAGACCAGCCCAGAAGGCCCAACACCGCGATTAAACTCCAAATCGCTACGTAAAACAACTTTAGGGATTATTAACACTCCGGGATTAACATCTATAATCCCTGGTCATCACAGCCGTGAAGTTCAAGAAGGAGGCGGCGGCCGAGAGCACTTGTGTAGCTTAGGTTTTGTTTTGATAGCTTAGTTAATCTAATTAACCTTGTTAGCATGATATATGTTGGATTTAATTAAAGGCTTTCTCAAAGCCTCATGGGCCCAAACCCATGATTTAATTAAATCCTTATAATCATGTAATTAAGACTCTTCTTAATTAATTAATTCATCCAATGAATTTAATTACCCTTATCGATTTAATCTTTTGTGCGACCCGATAGGATCTTGCAATGTTGGCAGCGACATAAAATCTAATTTTATGTCACAAGCAATGAGCGGTATCTAGCAACACATCAAGGCTACCCAAATTACAAGAATGTCATTGACTCGACATAACCTACGGACTACGATAATATTAACCATGTAACTTAATCCCTTTGTCCAATGTGTTTAGATTGAACACGAGTCATGGAATAGTCATACTCGTATATTCAATCTTTATTTCTTGATCCCCAAGTAGAACTAGAATAAACGAATAAGCTCGATATCACATATCGACTCATTCGAGCACGGCCATGCATTTTAGTCTTACATGATCAAGGGCCCAAACACTTCTCCTCTTATATGGGAGCGACAAATCCTTTCTTGATCACTCAACATCCCTCTACATAATTCGTGATGTATCCAATGATTGTCTTTATAGTTTACCCTGTTACAGGTAACGTTTGACAATATCAAGATACATGACTCCTTATGTTGGGATCTCTGGTGATCTCAAGTTGTAAGGATTACATACATCATTATCACTATGAGAATTGCTTATGACGTTCATATAATTATCCATGTAGCATTCTCATGGTGGGTCTGTCCAGTACATCGTTCTCTAACATGTACCCATGTGTTGATTTGATATCATATATCTATGAACAATTCATCAATCAAAACATACTAGTCTCAATGCATTATCATTATCTTGATTCATGATAATACTTGACTAGGGACATCTCTAAGAACAATACAATATTATTCTAAGGACATTAACTTATATATTAATTCATATTACACAGATACACGAATAATATATAATAATGAATTGCCATTAACAAAATCATAATACAGTGTATGTCATAAACTGTAAGGACCCCCGTGCCCTTGACCCTTTATTAGTGTATTAATCCATGCCATTAGTGCATACAATCATAATGTAGGGGAGAAATCACTTAACATCATGGCCATTCATGCCTCAAATGAAAATTCTTCACACTATTCCATATAATGTCTAGTTCCCCCCAACCCAGTTCACATACATATCACGCACCAATTTAATACACTAACATGTTCTCAGTTCATTTGACAATTCATAATTAATTGCATGCAACACCTAAATGAAAAGAGAAAGGCCATTGCCTTCTTTATACATCCCATATACACATAATACTGCTCACATGCGAGCATCGAATAAGTATGCGTGTATCTAATGTATAAGGTGGCATGCTCGATACCGTCACTGGTACCTCGATCCTGGAAGCATCTCCAATCCACAGCTCGAGCTCAACTCCAATCCATCGATGTACCTAATAACCTGCCCCAACAGAGACAGCCCCCACACCGGGTGAGCATACCAATATCCCAAATCCCATAATCACAATAATACAATTCATAATTTACTAAAATGTAAATGCTATGAAATATAAAGATACTCCCTGGATGGTATCATCCTCATCCGGGGTTTCCTGTACTGTCCGTGTTCTCAAAACACTTAAACCGTCAAATTTCCAAATGTCAGTTAATCATTACATTGATTAACGTATCCATTAGCCACATATCGATATCATAATCAATAGCATCAAATCATTAAACAATGATTACAGATATTCCATATATCTCACTTTTGGTTCCATAGTTCTATTCCATTGCTCGCTCTACAATAGCGGCATTTCATTCCCACACCTGCTCAACAGCTGTGGCGTCATAACCGATGTTCGCTCAAAGGCGACGACATCCTAATCCTTGCCCGCTCAAAAGCGGCACCATATGAATCACAATTCATATATACATCCATTGTAGCAATTACCATAAACCATGCATTTTCATATACATTTATTGCTAATACCATGTACCATGTATTCCCATACACATTCATTGCAATACTGTGTATCAAGCACTCAACAATTGTAATTATATAAAAGGGCTATGCTCGTACGTCATACGTACCTTATGATGTCGTAGTCCGAGTCCAACCTTGCCATAGTCCCACGACCCGATGAGTTAAGTGCTAACATGCAATTAACTCCCAATTAAAACATAGGCATGCAATCACGTGCCCAAGCACGTTCTCAATTCCAACCCTACCGTCTAACCATGACGATTACCAAAAATAAAACCCCCCGGCTAAGCATGCATAATACTCCAAAAAATACCAATTTACAAGTTTAAAAGATAGCCAAAAGAATCCAACCGAGAATTCCGTTTTATATAAACTTTGGCTCCAACTAATCCATTTTAAAGGTATAGCATTCCCATTGGAATGTAGACATTGCCCCGGAAACGGGCTACTCAAACTCCGATTCTAAAATCCTGACATTTTTCCAAAATTTCCAAAAAAAAAAAAAAAAAAATCCCACGGGCGGCGATCGATCACTTAATCTTAGACGACCGATCGCCTCGCAAATGGCCTGGGCGATCGATCGCCCCATTTCCAGGCGATCGGTCGCCTCTCAGTGATTTGGCTACTGCCTCATGGCGATCGATCGCCAATTTTGAGGTGGTCGATTGCCTCACTGTTCATCTTCATGAAAATTTCAATAACGTCGCGGCGATCGATCGCCTTGCCCTAGGGATCGATCGCCTCGACCTGTAAAAGCCAAAAATGGCGTTTTTCTTGCAAAATTTTGCCAACAACAATCCTCACACCCCATACAACATTAAACCTCAAAATAAACACTATAAAAACTCCTCAAACCAACCAACCCAAAATTCTTTAAAAACCCATTTCTTTAAATCCAACACAAAACCTTCCCAAACACCACAAAACCACTATCAAAACGAAGATAAATGCGAGGGGATGAATAATACCTTATTATCTTCGAGAAATCCGGCTCCTAGGATGAGCCTCCATCGATTTTGCTCATCAAAGGGAAAAGGGGAAGGGTTTGGGGTTAGAGAGTGGCGTGAGGGAGAGGAGAGGGAGGAGAGATTCCGTATAATGACGTAATACCGAGTCCATTTGGTATATATAGCTCCAAAGCTCCAAAATATCGACTCCTCCACAAATACATCATGATTCATTAAATATCATCTGTTTTCAATAATTATCTCTCCAACTCAAATTCCATCAACAGCTCCAATACAAAGTACTCCGGACCCCAGATTCCACCAAGAACCACATCCCCAGGGTGATCATCACAACGAGAATACAATCTCATCATTTGGATCCAATGACTCCAAATACGGGATTTAAAACCCCCGGGAGTCCCAAAACCGCAATTAACTCATAATTGCCACAATTAAAAATCCATTAAGGATTATCAGTACACCGGGATTAACACCAGTAATTCCCGGACATCACAATTTTCCCCCACTAATAGAATTTCGTCCTCGAAATTTAAACGGCGTACTCCACGTATTGACGAGATTACAAAAATCCAAACGGATTCACATTGTCGAATCATGAACACATCATGAACGACATTCCAACCGCGAGGATACCGACCTCGCACCAAAACCTGGAATGGGATAACCTCCCAAACCATTACAACCCCAACGGAACGTCAGCATATCCCAATGCCAACCATTCAAAGGAGTTAGCCAACTATAACTGTTAACCAAACGAATCATTCTTGATTCCAAGCTAGATATCGTCCCAATGATATCTCCAAGACATAGTCACCGATGTTAACATACATCGTTACCAGAGTGACCATTAGTACACAACAGTGTACCTGAACTACATCCGATTCCCAATTTCCAAATCCATCTCCAAACGGGGAGTAGTTGCACCACACTGCAACACGGATCGGACAACTCACGGTCACCAAAAGACACAAAAACACATCTCCAAAGATGTCTACATCCGTGTGTTCCAGGAAATCACATCTTGGTCCCAAACACACCATCGAGACTCCCTAAGGTCTCAAGTTCTCGAAAGGACATGCAAGAATAATCAATTGTATTCCCGCCATACGTGCCAACCACGACACTGAACAAATCCGAATCCTAGCCATCCCTCGTTTATTCCGGGATACAACAATCCTAAAACAGGGAGGCCATCGATTTATCTAACAAGAATTACCATGGTCCCAAAACACGACAATTCCTCATCAGGGGAAGTTAATTGGACCTCACGATTATTCCTCAGAATACATCGTACCATCGAGATTTACCGATCTAAAGATACCACAATCCCTCACCAGAGATTGCCAAACCAAGCGTACTAGTCCGATGCTCAACGAGTATTAACAAAAGTTGGCAGTCGTATACCCACACCGGCATAAACGCCCAAGTACCAACACCACATGCATATTCGATGCAACAGACTCGGGTATCTCCAATCATACCCAAAATCCCAAAACCAACTGTCAATCCCCAGCTATTCTCACTTCGTGGAGAATAATGATTGACAGACCAACGACCAATGGTGTGATTCCAACATCAACACCATAGAAATCGACTCGTTGAATCTCCCAAAGATTCCCAATCGGTGGGCATAACAATACCATCTTCCTCGCAAGGAAAGTGTCATGAATCCATGACCTTCCAACCTCGAACCACTGTTCGGGAAACCTGGATATATTTACACCAAAATATATTCCGGAACTCAGAAATACACAACTGGTTAGAATAGTGCATCAATGCCACTATTACCAATCGAAACCCGTATACGCCATGTATACTCAACTAACGATGCTCTGTACTAGTGCCATAGTACTCCACAATCGAGCATTATCCCGGAGACGTTTCCTCGAACGTCCCACTGAAGTATGAAGCCAACACTTAGTCCAACACTAGTAAGGGCTTCCCCCCCGGTTGATTCACAATCAACCTCTAATCAGTACCAGCTGTCTCCATGACAATGCAATCCAAATCTCTCCAAGAGATAAAATCAATATAGTAGTGTCACTCCACTAGCTATATCTCACAAATCCAATTGTGACTCACGTTGCATTTCCCATGCAAAGATGCTCAACTAGAGCTAACGACGACCTGCTGACACTCGTGTTGGTACAACCAACAAAATTGAGCTGTCCCAGTTCAAGTCCCTCAAAACATTTGACGTATAAACGTCCCCGTGAGGCATTTCCTGCCTCAATCAATATACCACATAGAGACTACAAGAGTCTACCATAGGTCTTCGTCCATAGGCTTATACCAAGCCTACCAACGTATCATACGTTCCATCCCGGTATACCATACCGTAACATCCAATAGAATAGTGTGATGACCAGGGATTATAGATGTTAATACCATAGTGTTAATAACCCCTAAAGTTGTTTTACGTGGCGATTTGGAGTTTAATGGCGGTGTTGGGCCTTCTGGGCTCGTTTATTTGGGTAGTTGGGATCGTTGGATCCCGAGGTTGAGATTGTATTCTCATTACGGTGTAAAACCTAAGAGTTGGGTTTTTAGTGTGTCTCGAGATCTGGGGTGCTTTGTGTGGGCACCAGTAGGGGTTTTGGAGTTAGAGAGAGAATTTTTGAAAACAGATGATTTTTAATGAATCATGATGTATTTGTGGGGCTATTAGTATTTCGGGGTATTTTTGCTATAAATACCAATTGAACCCGAGATTTTAATTTTAATTTCATTTCAGCACCTTACCTTCTCTCTCTCCCGCGCCCGCCCGTATCCCGTCGCCCCCAGCCCCCGCGGCTTCAGGCCGTGCGCCCGCCGCCGTCCGGCCGCCGTTCGGCGCGTCCGACCCACCGGTGGCTTCGTCTCGTCCAGGCGCTCCTTTCTATACCGGTAATTCAAAGTTTGGTCGCGATTCACGTTCGGATTTTGCAGAAAACGAAAACGCCCAACTTCTAGGGTTTATCGGATTTCGATCGATTTACTTCCGATTTTCGATTAGGTAACCTTCCTTACCTCTTTTTTCGTCCCTCTCATGTATTCCCCTGCCTTTTTGTGAATTATTGGTTCGAAATTATTTTCGAATTTCGTAGGGTTTGGTTCGAATTTTTGGGGGTTTTGGCAGGGGGTGATGATTCTTGTGGTTGGTCGTTTAATTCATGTTCTAGATGAATTATGATGCTTAATTGGGTTCGAATTGAGATGTTAGGGTTCGAATTTTGTAGGGTGTTCTTGAACAATTTTCGATATTGTCTCATTTGTTTCCCTCCCTGCATGTACCCTGCCCCGGGTCTTTTAAATGGTTAATTGAGCATGGGTTACATGTTCGTAAATAATTGTGAATTATTTATCGTGTTAGCACATCGTTCCTCGGGGCATGGAACTCGAGCAAGGTTTGGCTCGGACTTCGGAGATTTAAGGTACGTGCGACGTACGAGCATTACTATATATATTAGAGCATTGTGAAATGCATAATGTATTTTGATTTCATTGAATATTGAGCGTGTGGTTATATATATATGTTGATATAGCCAAGGAACGACCAAATCTTGATATCGCCGCTTGTAGCGTGCGTGACACTAGAGTAGGATAACTCTTACAAGATATAAGGGGTACTGGGTTTATATGACAATTGTAGGGCATTTGAGATGCCTGAGGATGATCGTAGAATCATGTATTCATTATAAGACATTTGAGATGTCTAGGTATAATGGAGAATTGGTAAAATAAATGCTAGGCATTTGAGCTATCTGTGATTGATAACGAGGTTGTGAAATCAGTATTAGATATTGAGATATCTATATTTGCATGTATAATGAATTTGGAATCACTATCTATTGATACTCAAGAATTAGGCATGCGATGAGTTAATCAATGTGTTGATTTACTGATTTTTGAGATTTGATGAGTTTGATGATTGTGAGAACAGGAACAGTACACGGAATCCCGGATGAGGACGTTGCCATCCAGGGAGTATCATTTAAATTCATTAGTATTTACTTTTGTTGTAAATTATGAATTTCATTATTGTGATAATGGGATTTTGTGTATTGGTATGCTCACCCCGTTGGGGGCTGTCTCTGTTGGGGCAGGTGAACAGGTACATCGATGGCTTTGGAGATGAGCTCGAGCTGTTGATTGGATGTACTCCCAGGATCGTGGTACCACGGCTTGATGGAGCACGGTATTGTATAGAGTACTTATATACACCTAAGGGTTATATACACATTCATGATGCTCGCATGTGAGCACGGTTATACTTGTATATGGGTTGTATATAAAGGCATGAGCCTTTATCTCTTTCATTCTATGTTGCATGCAATTAAGGGTAGAATTGCTAATGATATGAGAGTCATTGGTGAATTATGTGGGTGTTGAAACCCACTTTTGTTATCATATGTGTGGTGTCTTCCCTGGCTGGGAATTTACTTGGTATTGCTGTATTCTGATGAGTATTATGTTTTCCCTGGCTGGGAATTATGTTATGTGTTGTGCTTTTATTTCGGGATAGCTCTATTTATGGGGAGACTCTGCCCAAATTTTTATAAAAGCCCACAATGTAAAAAGTGGCACCAAGGGATGGTAAAGGGCGAACATATGAGTCTATTTGTTGTTAGGCTGATGATCTTATGACATTGAGTATTAAAGGAAATTTTATAATTGTCATTCAATGGTAAAGTATCATCTGAGCTTCCCGATTGACTTTTTATTGAAAGCATGCCACACATAGTGGTTAATACACTAATCAGGGGTTAAGGGCTAAGGGGGTCCTTACAAATAGTGGGTCATCACCCAATATTTCCTAATACCAAAGCACAAAGGACATCCCGGTGTCCTTGCTCAACCACAAAGCAATCCTAATTCCGTAGGATTTATTTTCCACACCCTCAGGGGTGGTGTGATCATGTCTACCACACGTCACATAATATAAGCAGTAGTTTCCTCAATAACTACTCCTATTACCAGACACATTGCCATAGCCATTACAACGAGTATACCCGAAGGTAATACTATTCGACAATTATTTATCTCTATTGCATGATGCGATACACTCACCGGTGCAATGCATCCAATAATCCCTCGAGCAAACCTGCTCGGCATAAAGGTCTCGTTAACTAGTGACCCAAGCACTACCATGTGCTCACCATTGGCACTCGACCACACGACTAAATACATATACATAAATACAGTGTTCATCGAAACCACGCTACGCGTCTACATAGACATCCACTATGCCTTCGTCATCTAGCGACGCATTCAATAAAACATCGTCAACCCGTGACAGTACGTGTCGAAACACGACATCTATAGCCTCATCACAATAATGCTAATAAAACAGCAATAAACCATACCTCATCGCTAATGAGATAGCGGCATACCTGTCTCCGTCATCCAACAGTGGTACGCAATCAGCACCCATCGCTCGCAGGCGGCATAATCCAGTGCTACGTACATAGCGGTATAACCCCATCGCTATAGAATCAGCGGAATGATCCCTCGTCATAGAGTCAGCGGCATGAAACATCGCCATAGATATCTGGCGGCATGAACCATCGCCAATAGAATAGCGGAATGAACCATCGCTATGAATACCCGGCCGGCGGCATAAACCATCGCCAATAGAATAGCGGAATGAACCATCGCTATGAATACCTGGCGGCATAAACCATCGCCAATAGAATAGCGGAATGAACCATCGCTATGAATACTCGGCGGCATAAACCATCGCCAATAGAATAGCGGAATGAACCATCGCTATGAATACCTGGCGGCATAAACCATCGCCAATAGAATAGCGGAATGAACCATCGCTATGAATACCCGGCGGCATAAACCATCGCCAATAGAATAGCGGAATGAACCATCGCTATGAATACCCGGCGGCATAAACCATCGCCAATAGAATAGCCGGTCCCTAGTCATTGTTACGGTAGTGTATTTTAATGCCCTTCGCTCAAATGCAACATGCGGTACTCCCACCCCTCGCTTTACATATAGGCGGCATGGAATAACCTCGCTTAAATGGACATGCGGCGCTCCCACCCCTCGCTTCACATTTTAGCGGCAAATATTCTTTCCTCGCCTCATATGATAACCACGCTTCAATGTGACATGCGGCGCTCCCACCCCTCGCTTCACATTTTAGCGGCACAAAACAAACAAATAGCAGCAAGCATTTAAAATCATCACTCATCCATAACAATGACTCATGGGATATTCACCAAGTATTCCGTCTATACCTGCAACACAAAGCATATTCCATATCCCAACATACATCATCATGAGTGTATTTTAATGCACCTCGCTCAAATGCGACATGCGGCACCCCCACCCCTCGCTTCAACATTTGGCGGCAGAGCATTAAAATCATCACTCCATTGTACACATGCAACCACAATGCATAATCCATGATGTATATAAAATGCAGGTTACCGTTTCGTGTCTTTCAACCCTGGCCTTAGCCTTTCGCGTCATAGTGTTCCTACAGGAACAATCTCAAACCATGAGCATACGATAATCCATATTCACAACAATATGATTATAACGAGTAAATGCATAAACTATGAGTACAAAGTACTTCCCGTATCCCAATGCATTTTAAAATGCTCCTTTTGGTTGTCCCTGTGTCACAACTCACAATCATAATCAACAGGTTATATTATGATTCTATAGATGTCATGACATATAATCGTTTCACTATGATCACATATCACAAATGCACATAAGCAAAATAGTTGTGTCACAAACACTAACTACTATCATGCATAAATATGTGCTACCCATCCCTATCAGCATGTTCCAGGCCTTCAACAGCCCCAAAGAGCTAACCACTGCTCTGATACCACTAATGTAAGGACCCCCGTGCCCTTGACCCTTTATTAGTGTATTAATCCATGCCATTAGTGCATACAATCATAATGTAGGGGAGAAATCACTTAACATCATGGCCATTCATGCCTCAAATGAAAATTCTTCACATTATTCCATATAATGTCTAGTTCCCCCCAACCAAGTTCACATACATATCACGCACCAATTTAATACACTAACATGTTCTCAGTTCATTTGGCAATTCATAATTAATTGCATGCAACACCTAAATGAAAAGAGAAAGGCCATTGCCTTCTTTATACATCCCATATACACATAATACTGCTCACATGTGAGCATCGAATAAGTATGCGTGTATCTAATGTATAAGGTGGCATGCTCGATACCGTCACTGGTACCTCGATCCTGGAAGCATCTCCAATCCACAGCTCGAGCTCAACTCCAATCCATCGATGTACCTAATAACCTGCCCCAACAGAGACAGCCCCCACACGGGGTGAGCATACCAATATCCCAAATCCCATAATCACAATAATACAATTCATAATTTACTAAAATGTAAATGCTATGAAATATAAAGATACTCCCTGGATGGTATCATCCTCATCCGGGGTTTCCTGTACTGTCCCTGTTCTCAAAACACTTAAACCGTCAAATTTCCAAATGTCAGTTAATCATTACATTGATTAACGTATCCATTAGCCACATATCGATATCATAATCAATAGCATCAAATCATTAAACAATGATTACAGATATTCCATATATCTTACTTTTGGTTCCATAGTTCTATTCCATTGCTCGCTCTACAATAGCGGCATTTCATTCCCACACCTGCTCAACAGCAGTGGCGTCATAACCGATGTTCGCTCAAAGGCGACGACATCCTAATCCTTGCCCGCTCAAAAGTGGCACCATATGAATAACAATTCATATATACATCCATTGTAGCAATTACCATAAACCATGCATTTTCATATACATTTATTGCTAATACCATGTACCATGTATTCCCATACACATTCATTGCAATACTGTGTATCAAGCACTCAACAATTGCAATTATATAAAAGAGCTATGCTCGTACGTCATACGTACCTTATGATGTCGTAGTCCGAGTCCAACCTTGCCCGAGTCCCACGACCCGATGAGTTAAGTGCTAACATGCAATTAACTCCCAATTAAAACATAGGCATGCAATCACGTGCCCAAGCACGTTCTCAATTCCAACCCTACCGTCTAACCATGACGATTACCAAAAATAAAAGCCCCCCGGCTAAGCATGCATAATACTCCAAAAAATACCAATTTACAAGTTTAAAAGATAGCCACAAGAATCCAATCGAGAATTCCGTTTTATATAAACTTTGGCTCCAACTAATCCATTTTAAAGGTATAGCATTCCCATTGGAATGTTGACATTGCCCCGGAAACGGGCTACTCAAACTCCGATTCTAAAATCCCGACATTTTTCCAAAATTTCCAAAAAAAAAAAAAATAACATCCCACGGGCGGTGATCGATCGCTTAATCTTAGGCGATCGATCGCCTCGCAAATGGCCTGGGCGATCGATCGCCCCATGTCCAGGCGATCAGTCGCCTCTTAGTGATTTGGCTACTGCCTCATGGCGATCGATCGCCAATTTTGAGACGGTCGATCGCCTCACTTTTCATCTTCATGAAAATTTCAATAACGTCGCGGCGATCGATCGCCCTGCCCTAGGGATCGATCGCCTCGACCTGTAAAAGCCAAAAATGGCGTTTTTCTTGCAAAATTTTGCCCAACAACAATCCTCACACCCCATACAACATTAAACCTCAAAATAAACACCATAAAAACTCCTCAAACCAACCAACCCAAAATTCTTTAAAAACCCATTTCCTTAAATCCAACACAAAACCTTCCCAAACACCACAAAACCACTATCAAAACGAAGAAAAAATGCGAGGGGATGAATAATACCTTATTATCTTCGAGAAATCCGGCTCCTAGGATGAGCCTCCATCGATTTTGCTCATCAAAGGGAAAGGGGGAAGTGTTTGGGGTTAGAGAGTGGCGTGAGGGAGAGGAGAGGGAGGATAGATTCCGTATAATGACGGAATACCGAGTCCATTTGGTATATATAGCTCCAAAGCTCCAAAATACCGACTCCTCCACAAATACATCATGATTCATTAAATATCATCTGTTTTCAATAATTATCTCTCCAACTCAAATTCCATCAACAGCTCCAATACAAAGTACTCCGGACCCCAGATTCCACCAAGAACCACATCCCCAGGGTTATCACCACAACGTGAATACAATCTCATCATTTGGATCCAATGACTCCAAATACGGGATTTAAAACCCCCGGGTGTCCCAAAACTGCAATTAACTCATAATTGCCACAATTAAAAATCCATTAAGGATTATCAGTACACCGTGATTAACACCAGTAATTCCCGGACATCACATAAACAATCATCTAATGAGTTGTCTTAGGGCATATCCCAACAAATCTCCCACTTGCACTAAGACCAATCAGACATATACTTAATGCCTAGATATCTAGTATGACGATCATGCTTCTGCTGTGATAGTGGCTTCGTCAGTGGGTCAGATACATTATCATCAGTTGGTACTTTGCATATTTTTACATCTTCTCTTTCAACGATTTCTCGAATGAAATGAAAGCGCCGAAGTATGTGCTTGGATCTTTGGTGAGATCTAGGTTCCTTAGCCAATGTGATGGCTCCATTGTTGTCACAATAGAGTTCAATCGGATCTAGTATGATAGGCATCACCCCAAGTTCAGAAATGAACTTCTTGATCCAAACAGCTTACTTTGCTGCATCTGAGGCAGCAATGTATTCAGCTTCAGTTGTAGAATCGGCTACTGTCTCTTGCTTTGAACTCTTCCAGCTTACAACACCTCCATTTAGGCAAAACACATATCCTGATTGCGATCAGAAATCATCTTTGTCGGTTTGGAAGCTTGCATCAGTGTAACCTATTATATTGAGCTCTTCCTCACCTCCATAAATCAAAAATGTATCCTTAGTTCTTCTCAAGTACTTCAGGATATTCTTGACTGCAATCCAGTGACATTCACCTGGATCAACCTGATATCTGCTCATCATGCTCAAAGCATACGAGACATCGGGACGCGTACATATCATGGCATACATGATAGATCCAATAGCTGATGCATATGGAATCTTACTCATGCGTTGTCTCTCATCTGGTGTTGAAGGACACTGATCCTTTGAGAGATGTATTCCATGTGTCATAGGCACGAATCCTTTCTTAGATTCTTGCATGCTAAACCGTTTTAGCACTTTGTCTATGTATGTACTTTGACTTAGGCCAAGCAATCTTCTTGATCTATCTCTATAGATCTTGATACCTAATACATAGGTGGCTTCACCCAAGTTTTTCATAGAAAAGCAATTCCCTAGCCAAATCTTTACAGATTGTAAGGCAGGGATATCATTCCCAATTAGAAGTATGCCATCTACATACAATATTAGGAAGATAATTATGCTCCCACTGACCTTCTTGTAGACACAAGGTTCATCTACGTTTTTTTGATGAAACCAAACTCTTTGACTGCATCATCAAAACGAAGATTCCAACTCCGAGAAGCTTGCTTCAATCCATAAATGGATCGTTGTAGCTTGCATATCTTTCCAGCATCCTTTGGATCGACAAAACCTTCAGGTTGTGTCATGTACAAATCCTCAAGTAAATTTCCATTAAGGAAAGCTGTTTTGACATCCATCTGCCAGATTTCATAGTCATGAAATGCAGCTATTGCAAGTAAGATCCTAATGGATTTAACCATGGCAACTGGCGAAAAAGTTTCATCATAGTCAATACCATGAATTTGTTTGAAACCTTTTGCAACCAGTCGACCTTTAAAGGTTTGTACATTACCATCCATGTCGGTTTTCTTCTTGAAAATCCATTTGCACCCTATGGGTCTAACCCCTTCAGGCGGGTCAACCAAAGTCCATACTTGGTTTGCATACATGGATTCCATCTCAAATTTCATGGCTTCTTGCCATTTCTCAGAATCAATGCCCATTATAGCTTCTTGATAAGATGACGGTTCATCCTCATCAATAAGTAGTAAGTCACCTTGTTGAGTCACAAGAAATCCATATCATAGTGGCTCACGGTGTTCTCTTACAGACCTACGTTGAGCTTGTGTCTCTTGAGCAGTCAATTCATCCACAACAGCTTGTGGTGTCTGCTCTGTTTCCATCTCAATATCATGTTCAATGTTTTCTTGTGGTTGAACTTCACTAAGATCTATTTGTCTCCCACTGGTTCTTCTCGAAATAAATTCTCTTTCAAGAAAGACACCAGTCCGAGCAACAACTACTTTGTTCTCGGTGGGATAATAGAAATAGTATCCTTTCGTTTCCTTAGGATACCCCATAAATAAACACTTATCAGATTTGGGTCCAAGTTTATTGGAGGCATGACGTCTCACGTAAGCCTCACAACCCCAAATCTTCATAAAAGACATACTAGGACGCTTCTTAGTCAATATCTCATATGGTGTCTTTTCTACTGATTTAGATGGAACACGGTTCAGTATAAATATCGCTGTTTCTAAAGCATGTCCCCAAAAGGAAGTTGGAAGATCTGCATGACTCATCATTGATCGAACCATGTCCAACAAAGTTCGCCTCCTTTCGGATACACCATTCCATTGTGGAGTATACGGAGGAGTGAGTTGTGGGACTATCCTACACTCCTTTAGATAGTCATGAAACTCTTGGCTTAGGTATTCACCTCCTCGATCTGATCGGAGGGTTTTGATACTTTTTGCCAAGCTGGTTTTGTACTTCATTCTTGAAATCCTTCAACTTTTCAAAGGTTTCATGTTTATGTTTCATTAGGTACACATACTCATATCTACTGAAGTCATCAGTAAATGTAACGAAGTATTGAAAACCACCTCTAGCTTGTGTGCTTATTGGTCCACATACATCACTATGTATGAGACTCAATAAATCATTTGTCCTTTCAACATGTCCCTTGAAAGGAGCTTTAGTCATCTTGCCCATTAAACAAGATTCACATGTTTCATATGATTCAAAATCAAATGAATCCAATACTACATCCTTATGAAGTTTTGATATGCGATTCTCGTTTATATGGCACAATCGACAATGCCAGAGATAAGTTGGATTTGAATCATTATTCTTAATCCTTTTAGTATTTATGTTATAGACAGGCATATCAAGATTTAATACATAAAGACCATTAATTAATTGTGCACTAGCATAAAACATATCATTCAAATAAATGGAACAACACTTGTCCTTTATAATAAATGAAAAACCAATCTTGTCCAAACAATAAATTGAAATAATGTTTCTAGTAATAGATGGCACAAAATAACAGTCTTGTAAATCTAATAATAAACCAGAAGGCAAAGTTAATGAATAATCTCCAATAGCTAATGCAGCAACTCTTGCTCCATTTCCCACTCGGAGATCAACCTCGCCTTTCGCCAACAACCTACTCCTTTTGAGATCCTGCACATTAACACAAATGTGAGAACCACATCCAGTATCTAATACCCATGATGAAGAAGTAGATAAGTTGACTTCTATAACAAAAATACCTGAAGCGGAAGTCACACTTCCTTTTGTCTTCTTAAGATCTTCCAGATATACTTTGCAGTTTCTCTTCCAATGACCGGTCTCACCGCAATGGAAACAGTTCCCTTCCTTAGACACTCCTCCCATTGGCTTGAGCGCAGAAGCATGAGGCTTAGACTTAACAAAGACTTTCTTGTTCTTCTTGTAGCCTTTTGCTTTAGTCTTTCCTTTGTTCTTATTCACAATAAGAACATTTGTAGGCTTAGACTTCTTTGAATTTGCTTCATATGTTCTCAACATACCAAGCAATTGCGGTAGTGTCTTTTCGATTTCAATCATATTGTAATTCAAGACAAATTGACTGTAGCTATCAGGCAACGATTGCAAGATCATGTCTGTGGCCAACTCTTGGTCCAATGGAAAACCCAGCTTTTCAAAATTCTCAATGTACCCAATCATCTTTAGTACATGAGTTCCAACAAGGCTTCCTTCTACCATTCTGCACTGGAATAACGCTCTAGAGACGTCATATCCTCATGTTGCTTCTGAAGCTCAGAGTTCATGGTGGCAAGCATAAGGCAACCAACATCAAGCGCGTCATTCTGATGCTTCTTGTAAGCATCCTTATCGGTTTTAGCAGCCGTTACGGGAGGTTCCTCAGCAGATAAGGGTTCCTCTAGGACATATTGCTTTTTCTCTTGTTTGAGGACAATCCTCAAATTCCTATACCAGTCTAGGAAATTAGTCCCATTAAGTTTGTCCTTCTCAAGGACCGATCGTAATGACAGTGTGCTAGTTACATTGTTTGATGCCATGGATATCTACAATATAAAAATGCAAATTAAGTTTACGATTTTTAATCATTTAATAAGGTCTTATATTAAATGATACTCCCACTATTTTGTTTAAAATATCAACCCTCGAAAACTTAGTGGGCCAAGATCCATATTTCACCTAATCCTGAGTTAGCTTTGGCTAATCACCCAAGACTCGGTTATTTAGGTAGACAACACTTTGTCAATTACATCACATGTAATTCTTGGATGGTTGGATGAACAACACTTTGTTCAAATTCATCTAATGAATTATTATCCAACCCTATGCCTCTAGGTTCCCAATCATATTGAGATAACGCTAGTTAAGTCGAGCCCAATTTTAAAATAACACGGATATCACTTTTATCCTTTCGCGCCTTACTAAGATTGTCACGGTGCTTTGCTTTGGCAAACCCACACATGTTCAATCGAAGTCTTGACGAGTATTTTTAATTGGAAGGCATCTTGATCTGACTTAATATTATAAGAGGGATTTATTGATCTCATGATTTTATTAATATTGAAAATATGTCTGGTACATATATGAATATATACATATCTACATATATTTATATCAAGCATCAATATTAAATAAAACAGTAAACATGCATCTCATACATCAACATAAAATAAACGTGTAAGGACCCTAGTTCCTTAAATGCGGATTCAAGGCGTAAATAAAATTTTCATGCATAAACGGAGTATAAAAGTTGTGTTGGTGCCTTGAGCTATTAGATTACAGTGCCAAAATAAGGTTCCAAAAGGGATTAATTACATTCCCAACCAATGAATATTAATCCTATAGCTTTACACTACTCCTAGAGTAGATACTATACAAAAGAATGTGCCTGCTACCAAGAGCACTCCTCACTAGCTCACCGCACCAACTCGCCTTAGCCCGTCCGCCCAAAAGTACCTACAGGAACAACCCCAAAACCATGAGCATTTCATATATCATATTCACAATAATATGATAGCAATTCAAATGCATAAATCGTAAATGCGATTCACTTCCTGTATGTAATACATTTAAAAGCTCCCTTTGGTTGTCCCTGTACCACAATCATAATCAATGGATTATAATACCGATAATTTATGTCATGACATGCACTCATTCCATGTATACCAATGGCCAATTCCAGTCTTATTATATCAGTGGCATAATACCCCTCGCGTTTACATGACAGCGGCATTAATACCCCCCGCTTCGACATATTAGCGGCATAATATCCCTCGCATCAACATGACAGCGACATTATCCTTCGCTTCGACCTGTTTGCGGCAAATATTCTTCATCGCTATAATATGACAGCGACAAGTATTCTATCATCGCTTCGACATGAAGGCGGCAAGTATTCTTCATCACTGTAATATAATCTCGACTCACAATTACATGCAACCATAATGCATAATCCAACCATGTATGCAACCATAATGCATAAACAAGACCGTATATGCAACCATAATGCATAACCAATTCAAAGCGTAATAAATACGTTTTACCGTCCGATGCTCGTACGTCTCACTACGTACCTTAGTTCCAAAAGTGGAGATATCGTGGACTTTATCTCCTAAGCTGTGTGGCCACCTGTGATGGTTCTACACATTTACACAAATCAATATTAGGAGCCAATAATAGTCCATTATCAAAAACTCCACAAAAATATTCAAAAATCCCACATTTTGCCTTTCGCGAATCGCGAGACCCTACTGTCCAATGATGAAATTTTCTCGCTTTGGCGATCGATCACCACAATTGGCACGATCGATCGCCAGCCTCGCCGATCGATCGCCCAAGAGTGGCGATCGATCGCCAAACACCCCAAACGCACACTGCCCGCGCGCGATCGATCGCCTGGAACGGGCGATCGATCGCCAGTGTCTGTAACCCAAAAATTCACCATTTTTGCACACCAATTCCATCCCAAACCATACCAACACTCCTACCACCAACCCAACAACATAAAAACACAATAAACCAACATAATATACCTTAACCAACACAAAATCCAACACCCAACCAACAAATAATACCAACCAAAAATAACCCATCTCAAAACCTTTCAAAACCTTATCAAACCCAATCCAAACACAACAAAAACAACAAGGAGGTATCCATACCTCTTGGGGACTCCAAATCTCCCAACAAACTCCACAAATCAAGTTTTTGGAAGGATTTCTCTTCACCTTTTTGCCCAATTTCGAAAATGGAAGAGAATGAGGGTTTGGGTGGAAGATTTGGGGGGAAATAGAAAGAATGGGTAAAGAGGGGTTGGGGGTATAAGTGGGTTATAAAAATTAACTTGCACTCCCATAAATACCATGGTGTATAAAACACCCCAACATGATATTTCAAAAGTATTATACCAAAATGCATCAAAATCCCAATTAAGCACATGATTTACCAAAAATTCATTAGCCATTATATTTAACCCATCATAACACCCAATTTCCTAACATGCATAACATGCACCCAGAAATGCACCACCGGGTCACGCATACCATGTGACTAAGCATTTTACCAAGATAATTAATTCCAACACATATATTAATTATCACCATAAAAATCACATAAACATAATTAATGCCCAAATTGCATATAATTATTTCAGGGATATCACAATACTCCCCTACTTATAAGATTTCGACCTCGAAATCGCATGCACTTACCCAAACCGAAACCAAACATAAATCACATACCAGAAAATAGCTTCGGGTAGTGCTGCATCATATGCCGCTCCGTCTCCCACGTGGCCTCCTCGACACCCCTGCGGTCCCACTGAACCTTGATCATCGGTATTACTTTGCTCCGAAGTCTGCGATCAGCCCTATCCAAAATCCTGACTGGCCGTTCCTCATAGGATACATCAGAATCCAGCTGAACCTCAGAAGGCTGCAATACATGTGACGGATCCGGCTCATACTTCCGCAGCATAGATACATGGAACACGTCGTGAATACCAGACAACGACGGTGGCAGTGCCAAACGGTAAGCCAAGGTACCGATACGCTGTAAAATCTCATACGGTCCCACATACCTCGGAGACAATTTACCACGCATACCAAACCGAACCACATCCCTGAAAGGTGAGATCTTCAAAAAAACTCTGTCTCCCAACTGAAACTCCAACGGTCTCCGTCGTTTATTTGCATATGCTGCCTGCCTGTCCTGGGCTGCCTTCATTTTTTGACGGATAACTTTTACCTTATCCTCAATCTCCCGAATCAGTTCGGGTCCTCCCACTGCTTTACTGGTCAAGTCATCCCAGTATAATGGCGACCTACAACGCCTACCATACAAAGCCTCAAACGGTGCCATCTGAATACTCGTCTGATAGCTGTTGTTGTAAGAAAACTCTACCAAGGCCAAAGAATCTTGCCATGAGGCATCAAACTCCAACACACAAGCTCGTAGCATGTCCTCGAGCGTATGTATAGTACGCTCTATCTGCCCATCCGTCTGGGGATGATATGCCGTACTCAATCTCACCTTAGTACCCAATGCTGACTGAAGGCCTCCCCAGAAATGAGACGTAAACCTCGGGTCTCTGTCGACACAATAGATACTGGAATCCCATGTAGTCTCACTATATCCCGGACATACAGCTGAGCCATCCTCAAGTACGTGTACGTTATACTGTAGGGAATGAAGTGAGCTACCTTCGTCAGTCTGTCGATGATCACCCAAATAGCATCACAATCTGAAGTAGTCCTCGGCAAGTGGGTCACAAAGTCCATAGATATGTGCTCCCACTTCCACTCCGGTATCTCTAAGCTCCTCATTTCACCTCCGGATCTCCGCCTCTCTGCCTTAACTTGCTGACAGACCAAACACCTCTTGACAAAAGCGATCACATCGCGCTTCATCCGTTTCCACCAGAACTGATCACACAAGTCCTTATACATCTTCCTCCCTCCTGGGTGGATACTGAATCGGCTACTATGATCTCGCTCCAAGATTCCTCTACGCAACTCCGGCGTACATGGAACTACCCATCGGTTACCGAGTCTCAAAGAACCATCCTCAGCCACTCTGAACTCTGATGGCTGTCCCTGAAGTGCCAATGATGACCATCTCTGAACCTCATCATCTGTCCTCTGAGCTCTCCTGATATTCTCATAGATATCTGGCTCAGCCAATAAGGTCGATACCCAAACCGGCGATGCGTCCACATCAAAGTCATAGCCCAGATGGCAACAGGAAGTCATCATGGCCGACAAATGCATGACATCCTCAGTAGTATTCTTCACCTTCCGACTCAAGGCGTCTGCTGTTAAATTGGCTTTCCCCGGATGGTACTCTATCTCACAGTCATAGTCTTTAAGTAGATCCATCCATCTCCTCTGACGCATATTCAATTCTGCCCGAGTGAACAAGAATTTCAGGCTCTTATGATCCGTATATATGGTAAATGATGTACCATACAGATAATGCCTCCAAATCTTCAGGGCAAAGATAATAGCCGCCAATTCCAAATCGTGGACTGGGTACCTAGCCTCATGCGGCTTCAACTGCCTCGATGCATAAGCTACCACATGCTTATCTTGCATCAGTACACAACCCAAGCCCTGCAGTGATGCGTCAGTATAAAGGACAAACCTCTTGTTCTCCATAGGAATCACCAATACCGGTGCCGTCGTCAATCGGTGCTTCAACTCTTGGAAGCTCTCCTCGCAAGCCTCTGACCAAAAGAAGGGTACTCCCTTTTGGGTCAACTGCGTCAGTGGCTTAGCAATCTTAGAAAATCCCTCGACAAAGCGTTGGTAATAACCAGCCAGACCAAGAAAACTCCGTATCTCGGGCACATAAGTGGGTGCAGCCCACTCCATCACAGCCTCAATCTTCCTGGGGTCCACTGAAATCCCACTGCTAGATATGACATGCCCCAGAAATACTACACTGCTCAACCAAAACTCACACTTACTGAGCTTGGCATATAACTGGTGATCTCTGAGGATCTGGAGCACTGTCCTCAAGTGTTTCACGTGCTCTTCCTCGCTCCGGGAGTAAATGAGTATATCGTCAATAAACACAATGACGAACTGATCCAGATAGGGTTGGAACACCCGATTCATCAAGCTCATAAAGACAGCCGGGGCGTTCGTCACACCGAACGACATCACTAAGAACTCGTAGTGCCCATAACGAGTCTGAAATGCTGTCTTCTGTACATCCTCCTCCCTGACCCGTATCTGGTGGTACCCGGATCTCAAATCAATCTTGCTATACAGCTTCGTGCCTTGCAACTGATCAAATAAATCATCAATCCTCGGGAGAGGATACTTGTTCTTTACCGTGGCCTTGTTCAATTGCCTGTAGTCGATGCACAAACGCATCGAACCATCCTTCTTCTTCACAAAAAGAACCGGTGCGCCCCAATGTGATATGCTAGGGCGTATATATCCTTTATCAAGGAGCTCCTGCAACTGCTCCTTTAGTTCTCTTAACTCTGCTGGTGCCATCCGGTAAGGGGCACGAGAAATAACGGATGTCCCCGGTAACAACTCAATCCCAAACTCGACTTCCCTTGCCGATGGGAATCCGGGAATCTCCTCCGGGAACACATCTGTAAATTCCGCTACCACTGGTATATCCTCAACCTTTAATTCCTTACCCTTCCCCGACGTGTCCACGGCATAGATGATGTAGCCCGTGTGTCCACGTTCCAACAATTGGGACATTTTAATTGCCGAAATCAACGGAATCTTCGCACGAGACCCGTTGCCATAGAAAGTCCATTGAACTCCCAACTGATATCTGAATCGGACTGTCCTCTACCGACAATCTATCACTGCCTGATATCTGTTCAGAATGTTGATGCCCACAATGCAATCGAAATCTGACATACCCAAAACAATCAAATCTGCCCTTATCTCATTGCCCTCAAAATAAATGAGGCAGTCCATCAGAAACTGATCAGCAACAACTTTCTTTCCAGTGGGTGTCGAGACCAATAGAGACGTGGGTAACGGAGACATGCACATATGATGTCTCGCCACAAATTCCACAGACACAAAGGAGTGCGAAGCACCTGTGTCTATCAAAATAAAGGCGGAATATGTAAATAGAAGGCACGTACCAGCTATCACCTCCTCTGGAGCTGCATCGGCCTGCTCCCTGGTCAATGCATAGACCTGTCCCTGAGGTGGCCCCATAGCCTGTCCTCCAATCTGTCGAGGCACCATTGGTGGCCTCTGCTGAACTGTACCACTAGAAAACCTCCCTCGACCTTCCCTGAGATCCGTCTGTCCTTCCCGATTAGGACAACGCCGAACAATGTGGCCTGACCTGCCACATATGTAGCACGCAGAACAGTCACGCATCAAATGCGGCCCTCCGCAAAAGTGGCACTTAATATCTCCAACTCTACTAGCTTGAGTTGGTCCCCCATAAGTAGATGCACCACCTCTCCGGTCCCCTTGTGTTGGGAAACGATTTCTAAGTTTTGGTGATTACAAACACCTACTGGATGAAGACATCTACCGGGTGATAAAGACCAACTGGATGAAGACATCTACCTGGTGAAGACACCAACTGGGTGATAAAGACCAACTGGATGAACACCGGGTGAAGACACCAACCGGGTGATAAAGACCAACTGAATGAACACCTACCGGATGTTGAAGTCTTACCGGGTGTTAAAGACCAACCGGGTGACAAACATAAACTGGATAGACATCAACCGGACAAGACATCAACTGGATGGCTACCGACTGGATAGACATCAACTGGACAGACATCAACCGGACAGACATCAACCGGATAAACATCAACTGGACAGACATCAACCGAACAGACATTAACCGGATAAACATAAACTGGATAGACATCAACTGGATAGAAATCAACCGGACAAGACATCAACTGGATGGCTACCGACTGGATGGACATCTACTGGACAACCATCAACCGAATAGTCTCACATTGAACAAAGACATCTACTGGTTACTAGAGGATGAACGACCAGTTGAACAAAGAAAACCAGCAGAAGTTTAAACATCCAGTAAGAGCACTAAACAACGAGACTAAATAAGTACAACATTCTCTGACAAAGGTACAACAGAGCGGCGCACCGTGCTATATCTCCGCCACCATTACCGTCAGAGTTAAAGAGCCGTTGCTTAAACAAAATAGGAAAGAAGACAATATGAATTTGGAAAGCTAATCTCTTCCTAATACAGAAAAGCTACCGTTGGACAACCAAACCTATAAATACGTCCAAGCAAAGAATGAAGAGGTTGGCTGAGCGATTTTCAACAAAGAGAAACACCTCAAAACAAACAAGAAAATCAACTTACTGATATTCCAAAAGTTCAGCAAAGAGCAGACAAGCAGTGCAACTGAATCTGTGACAGATTATTCCAACTGAAGCCTGCTGCTCAAGAACACTCAAAGCTAAAAGTGTATTCTGTAAAGAGTGTCATAGAATCTTTTGTAACCAAATTATGAAGTTGTGATTGCTAGGAGTTTAGGCCAAGTTGTGTGAGTGCCTAAGAAGGTTGTATACTGTAAAGTGTAAACCAAGTCTTCTAGTGAATCCTTCCTATAAAGGAAGAAGGGGAGACGTAGAAGCGTTTTGCTTCGAACTTCCAGAAACAATACTTGTGTCATTTGTTTATCGCTTATTTACTACTCAGTTTTATTCCTCACAAGTCCAGCAGACGTCTTCCGCACTATAATCAGTGTCTGCTGACTTGTCTGATATTGAGAAGCAACTGTAATACTTAACAGTTTACAGTTAAAAAGAAAAAGAATCGAAATTGAATCTAGTGTTTATTCAACCCCCTCTTCTAAACACTACCTCGATCCTAACAAGTGGTATCAGAGCCAGGTTTTCTCAATCTTGAGAAATTACCAATTACCAAAAACTGATGGCCTCATTCAGCAAGATTCCAATGTTCAAGAAAGACGAATATGATGATTGGAGAATCCGTATGCAAGCACATCTAAGTGCTCAAGATGATGATATGTGGTATGTAATCACTGAAGGACCTATGAAGATCATGAAAATCAATACAGCTGCTTCTATCACAAGTGGTGATCCACAAATGGTAGAAAAGGACAGATCTCAATGGTCAAATGAAGAAAAGAAGAAAGCCAATTTGGACAACGTTGCAAAGGACATTTTGTTCAAAACTTTGGACAAAAATATGTTCAACAAAATAAAAATGTGTTCCACAGCTAAAGAAATCTGGGAGAAGATTGCCAACTCTGTGAAGGAAATGATCAAACCAAAGAAAACAAGCTTACTGTGGCATTACAGAAGTTTGAGCATATCAAGATGATGAATGGAGAAACTCTCAACGAGTATGTTGAAAGAGTGACCGGAATAATTAATGAACTCAGCAGTCTGGGTAAGGAGTTACCCAACAGAGAAGTCACCCTCAAGGTGATGAGAGGTCTCCCAAGAGAATGGGATGTCAAGACCATTGCTATGAGAGAATCAAAGGACATCAACAAGATAGATCTGCATGACCTGTTTGCTCATTTAAAAGCCTATGAATTCGAATTAGGTATTCGGGTTGAAGATGAACCCAGTACCAGTCAGCCTACCAAAGCTCTCACTGCATCGGAAGCCATATCTACTGCTACAGAGATGACTCCAGAAAAAAATATGTTATGATGCTATGGCAATGTTCATAAAGAAATTCGGGAAATTCATGAAGAAGAATCAGAAATCATATCCACGAAGGCAGAGCTTCAAAGGAAAATCAGAAGAAGAAGAGCGTGTATGCTTCAACTGTCTCAAGCCAGGGCATTTCATCGTCGACTGTCCCAAACCCAAAAAGGATGATCACAAAAGAGGATCCAAGGATCACAGAAAATCCAAGGAAACTAGAAGATCATCCAGAAGGGACAGAGATCAAAAGGTTTTGATGGCAGAAGAAAGTAAGAGCAAATGGGCTGATTCTGAATCAGAATCAGAGGAGTCAACCAGCTCATCCAGCGAGAGTGAAGACGAGGAAGTCCACTGCTTAATGGCAAATGATAAAATTGAGGTACATGAGTCTAACCTATCTGAATTTACACATAGTGAACTTACCAATGCATTGCAGGACATGATCAATGAGTATCGGACGTTATATGAATCCTTTGAAAGCTATAAGACTGAGCACTCAATCCCAACGGAAACGCATAACAACAAACTTGATTGTGAACAATCAAATGAGTTAAAATGCTTAAGGGAAACAGCTAGTCTTCTAGTGAAAGAAAGAGATGAAGCCAAGTGTGCTTACCAGAAACTCAGCAAACTGGTCAGCACTTGGAATGCGTCAACTACCAGAAAAGATGTAATGCTTGAGTCTATAAGACTTGCTAGTGATCGAACTGGTATAGGCTATAATAGCAATGACAACAATTCATCTGGTAACGAACCTCCGTTGTGTCTAAAGAAAAGCAATGTTCAACCAATGAACTTTGTAAGAGCTAGCACAGTATATGATCCCATTGAATTGGTTAAAGAACCTGTTAAAGCAACACTCAATTAAGGAACAGGCATCACACCGAGGTATTGGTTATGTTGAACCAATCAAGAAAGCTAAACCAGGGCAAAAGTTCAGAAATGAACTTAAACCCACTGGTCGAGCAGCTAGAGAGGTTAAACCCAACTGGTACTACAACTGTATGCCTGTCCAGAAGAGGTATATGCCAAACAACGGGAACTACAAACCGAGAGCACATGCATACACTCATTATCACACTACACAGTCAAGACCATCACCATCATTTATGAATGCACACACATTTGAGAACACACACCGACCTAAGCCACTCAGGGTCATACAAGTGTGGGTTCCGAAAGGACTAATCCTGCCCGGACCCAAGTAGGATTGGGTACCAATCATTTTATCGCTTTAATTGTAGGAAACTAGAATGCATCAAGTTCGGAGCTCAGAATGGTTTTTGGACAGCGGATGCTCTAGACATATGACAGGAAATGCGAGCTTATTGTCTGAACTGGTGGACTCCACCGGACCCAGAATAACTTTTGGAGACAACGCAAAAGGTAGAACCGTGGGTAAGGGTAAGATTATCTACGATAACATTATTATTAAAGATATTCTGTTAGTTGAAAATCTATGCTATAACTTAATTAGCATAAGTCAACTCTGTGACAATGGTCATTCTGTAGAGTTCAACCAGCACTCATGCACAATCAAATCTACTGATGGCAGTGTATTACTTGTAGGAAGAAGGCATGATAACACATATAAAATTGATTGGAATCTTAATCAGCCTACCTCCTCTACCTGCTTTGCTGCCCTGAACTCTTCCAAAAATTGGCTTTGGCACAAACGATTGAGTCACTTAAATTTTAAAACTATTGCCAGTCTGCGTAAACTTGATCTAGTCATTGGACTGCCCCAAATTGAGTTCTCAAAAGACAAGATCTGTGCAGCATGCCAACTTGGTAAGCAAATCAGATCCTCCTTTAAGAACAAAGGGAGTAAATCTTCTTCTCGGTGCCTAGAGTTGTGGATCTATTTGGTCCTATACCAGTAACAATTCTAGGGGGAATGAAGTATACTATAGTGTTAGTAGACGATTACACTCGTTTTACATGGGTCCTGTTCCTAAGTGGCAAAGATGAGGCTACTCCAAAGCTGATCAAACTACTGAAAATACTCCAAAATGAGAAATCGTGTGGGATAGATAGAATTCGCAGTGATAAGGGTACTGAGTTTACCAATCAGTCACTCGAATCATATCTCGATGACCTTGGTATTAAACACGAATACTCTGCTGCAAGAACTCCTCAACAAAACGGAGTTGCTGAGCGTAGGAACCGCACTTTGAAAGAAGCTGCGCGAACTATGCTTGCGGAATCAGAAATATCGCAGAGATTTTGGGCAGAAGCCGTCAACACAGCTTGTTATACGCAGAACAGATCAATGATTAATAATCGAGCAAATAAAACCCCTTATGAGATCTGGAATGGCAGTAAGCCAAATATTTCTTATTTCCATGTGTTTGTTGGCAAATGTTTTATTCACAACAATGGAAAGACTCATCTCACCGCTTTTGATGCCAAATCTGATGCTGGAATATTTCTTGGTTATTCTACAGTTAGTAAAGCCTTCAGAGTATTCAATAATAGAACTCTTACTGTAGAAGAATCAGTGCATGTAAAATTTGATGAACCTACTGACTGTAAGGTATCTGATATGCAAATCAACAACTTGAGCAATCGATTGGAAAGCACTTACATTGATGAAAATGTTGATGGTGAGATAAATTACAGAAGCAGGACTGACTGCTCCTTAGAACCAGAAGTTCCTGAAGCTCAAACAGAGGAGTCTACTGGTCAACAAGCACTGCAGCCAGCCGACAATGACACTGTTGCGCATACTCCTGCTGCAGTAGAAGGAGCAAATGAAAAAGATGCATCAATCAGCACTTCTGAACTGCCCACTCATACCCAGTCAAATGAAGGGCTCAATCCTCTTCGACCTCCACTCCGGTGGATGAAGGATCATCCTCCCGAGCAGGTCATAGGTAACCCTGTTGCTCCTCTATGCACCAGAGGACAACTAATTAATGAATTCCTTCATGCTGCATTCATATCTCACTTAGAACCTAAGAAGATTGATGATGCTATGTTAGACCCAAGCTGGGTAGACGCTATGCAAGAAGAACTTAATCAGTTTGAGCGAAACAAAGTATGGTATTTAGTACCACGACCACAACATCACACTATAATTGGCACCAAATGGGTAGTTAGGAATAAATTAGACGAAAATGGAACAGTAATTATAAATAAAGCAAGATTAGTCGCACAGGGCTACAGACAGGAAGAAGGCATTGATTTTGATGAAACTTTTGCCCCTGTAGCTCGACTAGAAACAATTCGTATATTTCTTGCATTTGCTGCTTTTAAAGACTTCAAAGTCTATCAGATGGATGTTAAGAGTTTGTTTCTTAACGGTAAACTCCAGGAAGAAGTTTACGTTGAACAACCTCCTGGATTTGAAAGCCATCAGCAGCCATCTTATGTATTTCGTCTTAATAAAGCTTTGTATGGTCTGAAGCAAGCTCCTCGTGCATGGTATGAAACTCTATCAAAATATTTAACTGAGCATAACTTTACCATCGGCACGGTGGACAAGACTCTTTTCAAATTCACAAAGGGTGATCATACTCTGCTTGTTCAAATATATGTTGATGATATTATTTTCGGCAGTACTAACTCAAAATTGTGCGAAAGATTTTCTAAAATTATGCAGGATCAATTTGAGATGAGCATGATGGGAGAACTATCATTTTTCCTAGGATTGCAAGTCAAGCAATCCAGTGAAGGAATTCTGATAAATCAGTCCAAATATACTAAAGAGCTGCTGAAGAAATATGGAATGAGTAGCAGCTCAGCTGCTGCTACACCAATGAGCTCATCTGCCAAACTTGACTTGGACACTTCAGGAATACCAGTCGAAGTTACAATGTATCGAGGCATTATTGGATCACTGCTGTACTTAACAGCCAGTCGACCAGACATTATGTTCGCAGTATGTATGTGTCCCGATTTCAAGCAAATCCCAAACAGTCGCATTTCACTGCTGTCAAGAGAATTCTCAAATATCTGAAAGGAACTGAGAATGTCGGTCTATGGTATCCAAGAGACTCAACGTTTAATCTGATTGGATATTCGGATGCAGACTATGCTGGTTGCAAAATTGACAGAAAGAGTACCAGTGGATATTGTCAATTTCTTGGTGATAGACTAATTTCATGGGGATGCAAGAAGCAGACATCCATAGCAACATCTACTGCAGAAGCAGAATACCTTGCTGCTGGAAGCTGTTGTGCTCAACTGCTCTGGATTCAACAACAACTGAGAGACTATGGAATTGAATCCACTGAAGCACCCATATTTTGTGACAATACATCTGCCATAGCAATTACTTATAATCCAGTTCTTCATACGCCTACCAAACATATTGACATTCGTCATCACTTCATCAGAGATCACGTAATGAAGAAAGAAATTCGGCTGGAGTATATCTCTACCGAACAGCAGGCATCAGACATTTTCACAAAACCCCTACCGCACGCTAAGTTTTCTTACTTTAGAAATATTCTTGGTTTAATTGAAATCAATTCTTGATTGTTGTTATTTAAGGATGATAAATTCAGGGGGAATTACTTAGTTTATTCGCATGAATTGAGGGGGAATTTCAGTTACATTTTATATTGGTTATTCAGGCTCAGCTGGTAATACAATGGTCTGCTGCAGTAGGTGTATATGTACCAGTAGGACTCTACATACCAGTAGATGTTCCCTACCAGTCGGACCCTACATACCAGCAGACTTTGCCAAGTATGCTTTGACTAAAATAACCATCGTTACTCATTAACCTACTGGAACGTCGGAATTTAAATTCATCTTTTTGCTATAAAAATAAATTTCTTGAATCCCGCCCAAATCCTGTCCTTTTAAATTATTTTTTTAAATCTTTAAATCGTTCGATGATCGCCACGTACCCACATGTCCGCTCATCTACAGTACGACGTTACATATACTTCCATCTTTAACCGCCATTACTTTGGTTATTACTTTTTATCTTCTTCAACAAATCACTGCGATTAACTTTCCTTCCAGAAAATTTTATTCAACAGGACTGTTGCTGCCTTCTCCACATACTCTTCAGAAATGTCGAAGAATACCCAACCAAGCTTCATCACTAATGCTGTTCATGTGGACTTTCATTCAATCTCCACATCATCTGATAAAGAGACAAAGGAACTGTTTCACAAGTTGGATACCTCCGGTCTCTTAGTGATCCTAAGCCAGGCTCCATCGTTCTACAACGAAGCATTACACGAGTTCTTTGCCACTGCAAAAGTTGTTGATGACACCGTGGTGGCATCCATCTCCAAACAGTTGGTTACAATCACCCAACTTGAATTTGCCACCCACATGTGTCTTCCCTCCACAGGACTTACTGATTTCTCCACTATTCCAGTGGAGCTAAGGGAAGAGATGCACACCATATTTTCTGACTCCACAAATCGCCTTCAACGTCCTCCGTTCAGGAAAGTGTTAATGAAGAGTCATTTTCAACAACTGGCGGATATCATTTCCAAGGGGCTACTGTGTAAAGCCGGGTCATTTGATATCATCACCCCAAAAAATTTGATGTTATGAGTGCCATATACAAAGGTTTGGAAATAAACTGGTCAGTTGTACTCTTTCAAATTCTCACTGGTCTAGTTGGTTCTGGAAAAGGTCAATCAGGTTTCGCCCTACCACTAAGCAGCCTTTTTGACAGCAAAAACATTAAGACCGGGGCTCTCTCCAAACTTCATCCAGGGAGACTAATCACTGCGAAGTATCTTCAGCTTCACAGACAACGAAGTGGCAGAGAGGTTAGGTTGACGAAGCGCCGATCGACTCAGGTTATTAGTGATTCTGAACAAACCATATCGGAATCCGATGAGTCATCTCCTCCTCCTCCTCCTCCTCTTAAGAAGCCCAGAACCAGAAAAGGGGCTCCTTCTGCTCTCCGACAGAAAGTCATTGCTGCTTCTGATACCATCTCCTCCGCAGGTCCGACAGAAGATATCCCTAGAAGAGAACCTAGCCCTGAAAATCCTCCACCTGAGGAACCAACTGCCTCATTGGCCATGGTACTTGCCACCTCAGTGGCTCCCGCTGACAACTCTTCTGCACTGGTGAGCTCTCAGCAAGCACCCGGCTCTATCAGTTTTAGGACACCCAAGTCCTTGTGTCCTTACTGTCATCCGAAGACCACAACCGTTGGTAAAGGCAAAACTCTTATGGCTCCAGTGTCCACGCCTGTTGCCTACGAGATACAAATGGTCATGGATACAGTTGAAGCCAAGCTGCAGCCACAGCTAGACATTTTGATCGATGGGTGAAGGCACGAGTGAAAATTCGATTTAATGATTTCATTTCTATCCTAGATCAAGCACGGGAAGATGAGAACCAAATTTTGGCTTATCTTCAAATCTCGGACCCTGAGAAGAGCCTGAAGCTGAGGGATATATTCCGTCTGATGAACTATGTGGGCGAACTTCAAGCCCTTGTTGAAACCCGTCTTCAGCATTTCAACGGTGATTCAGGCACAGCGAATCATGATAGAGCAGTTCTAAATGCTCTTGGACCAAAATTGGAAATGGCCGAGCTAGCTCTTCATGATCTTCGCATATCAACTGGTCTTCACTCATGCTCTACTGCTGTAAATGTTGCAAGCCCCGACCAAACTGATTTACAGATAGCCACTGCTGATTTGGAAATTGTTCCTACTAATGTGGAGATAGCTTCGATTGATCTGGAGACCACTACAACTGGAGTGGAGACAGCGTCAACTGCCTTGGAGGCCACTTCTCCTACTAAAGAAATCTCCTCTCCAACTGCTCCACTTGTCTCCTCTGCTCCCAGCCCTAACAATGATCAACCAACCCAACCGATGGTTGTTGATCACGAAAATGTGGACACAGTAATTCAGACTGTGGTTCATCAAGTTACCATCTCCTCTGGCAACCATGAACCCAACGAGTCCTCACATTCTAATGATCACACACAGTTGTCTGCCGCTGCGGTTGCCCAAGCCACTGCTGATATGGATGTTCCTGCTCTAGACTCAACAACTGCACCACTTGTTGAAGACACTGCTTTACTATCTACTGCAGTTGTTGCAGATAATCCCGGCGTTCTTGCTACTACTGCTGACCCTCAAATAATTGCTGTGGATCCGTCAATGGCTCAAGAACCTTCAGAGGACTTCTTCGACTTCCAAACTTCTATCCCTCTGGAAGGGCCACCTGACATTGCTGATCAGCTACTCCATCTTTCCAATGCAATCTCTGCACTAGCCAGTGATGTCAACAAGCTTAAACAGGAAGAGCGCACTGCGACTCTTATTCTTGGCAGCCATCAGCAGCATACTGATACCCAGTTCCAGCATGTCTATAGGGACTTAAGCAGCTTAACGTCTACTGTCACCAGACTTCAGACTTTTGTTGTGGATGCATTTGCAGACTCCTTTTCTCGAATAGGGCAGGCTCATCTTCAGATAAACCAACACAATGAATCACTTCAGACTGCCAACCTCACTGGCTCTTGGAGATAAAATAGAAGATGCCAAGAAAGTCTTGACCGATCAACTAGCAACCATGCAGGCAGCATTTGCCTCTCAATTCAAGATTTATGCAACAGTCTGCCTGCTGTTCCTCAAATTATTAGAAGACTACCTGAGTCCAGCCACCCTGCTCCTCCGTCCCAGCGAGATCCGAGTCCAGCAAGTCGTTCATCCACTGCAGCTGGAGCATCACATCAGTCCAGACCATCTACTTAGCAAAGATCTCGAAATCCGCGCCAACCGTCTACCGAAAAGCGCGACTATCCCAACATTGGTTCGGGAGGAAATAGTATCATTTTCTGATCCCTTATTAATTACTCTTATCTATTTAATGTTTTCATTTGACTTTTCCGTATTTATCGTAACATCATATTGTGTTCACACTTAATGAAATTCCTCTATAAATAGAGACTCATTTTTGTTTTTATAACACACATTCA